>JAMPIV010019712.1:7500-192500 GCA_024509875.1 Oreohelix idahoensis
TTTGCCCTTTCACCCACTTCTACACCCAACCTACAAACCCACCCCCGGATTCCCCAAGCGACAAAAATCCCCCCTTAAACAAAATTGTGCTAACACCGAGTTTATAAACCTTATAATGCCTATAATTCCCCTACCCTTAATAAAACAATATCAGTCCACAGTTACACCCCCACACCCCTCATGTAATTATCCCAACACCTAACAACCCACACACCCATTCTAGAACCTCATATTTTTTCTCCATTCATGTAGAAAACCCACCATACATAATCAGTAAATTTCCTCAAAACCCTATTTATTACAATTTCAATAAATAGGCTCATTAATCAAACCAGATCAGCCCACACGTAACATTATCAACCACGAATCTGATATTTACCATCCAAAACATTTGTACCACACCCCCAACAACCCCCATGTATTTACCCCCCCCCCCCCAACCACACCCAGAAACCCCCATACAACTAACCTTCGGGGACAACCACTTCTCCCCATGAACCATCCCCATCAAAACAGGTCTTGAGCATCCCAAACGACCACCCACCCCCTTGCCATACCTATCCTCCCCCAACCCCACACTCACCACCTCACCTTCCTTATCCCCCACCCCCCCCACCACCCCTAAAACCCCATGTGGGAGGATACTCACTCAATACCCCCATCATACCTCACCAACCAAAATGGGGGGGGTTTGTGGGGATGAAATACCCACAACAAACCATCAACACCAACCCAACACCAACACAACCACTAAAAAAGAACCACACGGGGGGGGGGGGGAGAACACCCAAAAACGTGGTGAACATTACAAATTGCTTTAGTTAAAAAAACTTCCCCCCAATAATCATAAAACAACAATCCAAAACCCCACACAACCCACACCACAACACCCATTGCATGCTATACAGAAAAAATTCACACCCCCTCAAAAATCCCCCACCCCCAATACCACAACCCCAATAAACAAAAAATCCACCCAACCACACCACACAAAACCAAAAAACACACCCCCACCAAACACATCACTCCACAAAACTCACAACCTCTAAATATAAGATGCCCAACCAAAACCAACCCACCCCCCCACGCACCCCCCTATATAAGTGAACCCAGATTTAGATAAAAAAACATTCAACCAACAGCCACGTCTTGGGTACCCCACAAACCCACCCCCACACCCCCCCCAAGATCCCCCAAACCCCCCCAACCCCCCCCTTCCCAAACCCCAACCCCACCCAACCACCCCCCCCCCAAACCACCAACCTCCCCACCCACAGCAATTCACCCACAAAAATACGTCAAAACACACCCTGCCGATTGTAAACCCCCCACCCCCCCCCCCCCCCAAACCCAACACCCCCCCCCCAACCAACCCACTCCCAGCTGCGCTATCCTTTCCCACCCCTACCAACCCCCAACCACCCTTACCCCTTCCCCCCCCAAACCTACACTCCCCACTCCCAAACAAAGTAATATAACCCCACCCCCCCCCCACCCCAGCCCCCCCCCCTCCGCACACCCGGTACGCGCTAGTAGACCACCCCCCGAACGCCCAACCATATCCCCCAACCCGAACCCACCCAACAAGCCTTCCCCCACCCCACCCCCAACCCCAGAATTGGTCCCCCCCCCCCGACAAGACCCCCCCCCCCTCCCCCCCACCCCCACCCCCCCCACCCCCCTACAGTAAACCCCATAAAGATCACCCCCAAACCCCCGCCCCCCCCCTCAATCAGATACCCTGCAACCCCCCCCCCCCACCAGACCCCCCACCCATCCAACCACCTCCCCAATCAGCCCCCTTAACCCCCCCTCCATTCTCAGAATACCCCCCGCCCCCGCCTGGCATCCCCACGCCAGCCCCTGAACCCAAGTCGACCCACTCCCCCCCCCCACCCCCCTCCCCTCGTATACGCAGTGCTCCGGTTCCCCCATATCGGTAAGTCCCCTCCCCACACCCCCACTTACCCCCCGCCCCACCTTACATGAATCCCAACACCCCCCCCATCCAACCCCCCCACCCAACCACCCGGGGATACGCGAGAGCCCCACCCCCACAAATCCCCCACCCCCCCATACCCCTTCCCACACCCCACACACCCCAGAATATCAACCCATTCCACCCCCTCCCCACCCCGCACACCAACCCCCCCCCCACCCCCCCCCCCCCACCTAACGACCCCCGCCACCACCCCACCCCCCCCCCCAACCCCACTAAACTCCCACCACCCCACAGGCCACCTTCCCCCCCTAACTACCCACCCCCCCCCCCACCCACCCCAGTACACCCACAGACCCACCCCCCCCCCCCCCTCCCACCCCCCCCCCCCACCAACCTACTCTACAACCCCACACCCTCTATCCCACCCCCCCACCCCACCCCCCCTCCTCCCACACCCCACCCACACCCACTTTGCCCACACCCCTAATCGACAAAACCCCAAACCCCCACCCACTAAACAAAAGCGCCCCCCCTATTCACTACAAACCCCATCAGAATATCAAAACCCAACACTTCGCTCACAAGTAAATCCCCCAACCCCAAACACCTCGCACACTCCATTCACAACCAACATCCCCTCCATACACCCCGCCTAACCCGAACGCCCCAAATAGCAACTCGCAGGACCACCCAAGACTAGCCCACCGCCCAGCCGGAAACGCCAATTCCCCCACGATCGCCACGGAACCAGCTCACATCACCCGCCGCGCCCCCCCCGGACCCCCAGTCCCGACCTCCTTTCCACCATGGTTCCACCATCAAGAATAGACCCCATCCTCACTCGACCTACGCCCGCTCAACAGCCCCATCTGAACCCACCACCACTCACCCATTCACGCCCCAAAGCATCACCCCTGAGGCCAGTACCCACCCAGGCCAAGGAGCAGCCAAGAACCTTATCCGAGGCCGGCGGAACCCCCCTTCCTGCATACCTTCAGCGCAAGAACCATTTTTCCCCACTACCTCGCAGACGAACTACATCTTATCCCAGACTAGACGGCCAGACCCACAAGACCTACATTTCACCTCCCTTCCGCATGAACCTGCTCGGTCATGACCAAGGCCGCACCCATCCTGCCAGCACAAATTTTTACCTGTCCTCCAACACCTCCCCCACTCCCAACTCCATACCCCACCATCGAACAATTCACCACCTTTCAGTCCAGCACCACGCTCCTACACTTCAACCCCGCCAAGAAACCTCTTTTACGGACCCTTTTCCCAACATGGCCGTCCAAGCAACCTTATGACCCCACCGACACATTTCCTTCACCACCCTCTGGCCGACAACGTACCCACCCTGACGTCTCCCCACACGAGCTTCATCCTGACACTCAATGCTCCCATCTCACCCACCACAGATCAAGGACCCGGAAAGACGCCAGTGCGACAGTACCAACCTCCACTCACCCAGTCACGCGTGCAAGTGCCTACCCGTCGACGGCCGCCAGCCACACCCTACTAAAGAACAAAACTGCGCGGCATCAAAACATAGTCCAAGAACGCCCGCACTACTGTTCCTCCATCAACCCCAAGGAAACCATAATATACCACTGCAAGGACCCCATCTAGATTACCACGCTCTATCCAGTCACCCCCTCCACCCACCACCTCAGGCCCCACCCCACAAGCTCCCTTACCACCTTAGACGTAAATGCCGCAAGAGCACCATCAGCCCAACCGTGCAGCCACCCACCCCCCGCCAGCCTACCTTACCTCCATCACCCCACAGAAATTCCCTCCCCCACCCCGTGTCCCCTAACCCTTCCCTTCCCCAGGCTCCCCATCCAGTCCCATCCCCCCCCCCATCAACTTCTCATCCCCCACTTCAAGAAACGCCCAAGAATCTCCTCAGAAACACCACTTTACTCCACAGTCAAGAACCACATCCCCAACTTCTTCACCAGAAACTCCTCCCACCCCTTTCCATTCCCCCCCCATTCCCCTCTTCATCAAGAAGATCCACCAGACCCATCCACCTTCCCACCATCCCTCGGAACCCTCCTCCACCGCCCTCCAAGAACTCCCCCACCACCCTCGCTCCCTCATCTCCTCACTCCAAGAACCCAAGAATCTACCCCTGCCCTCCCTCCCTCCCCCATCCCTTCCATCCCCGCATTATCCAAGACCGCACTTCACCCACAACAAGACTCCACTCTTCCAAGAAGTCAACTCTTCTCTTCCCCCACCCCTCCCTCCGCCCTCATCCCCCCCCCCTCCCAAGGACACCCTCCCCCCCCCTCACGAACCACCCCCTTCACCCACCTTCTTGCCTCGCCCCCCCCCCCCCACATCCCCCCGCTCTCATTTTCCCTACCCTCTCCCCCTCTCAACCACCCACCCCCAACCAAGAAACCCTCCGCCGCCTCCCCACCTCCCCCCCACCCCCCCCTCCACACAAGGACATGTTATCTCCAAGCCTCTCTCCACCACAAGAAACCCACAAGTCGCCCATCCCATTCCGCTCACCCTGCAAGAAAGCAAGACCGTTCCAAGAACTTCCTCCTCCCATACCCCCTCCTTCCACCCGCCCTACAAGAAACCACCCACCCCCCACCAACCCAAGAACATGAAGTTCCCCCAACATCAAGACCACATCCCCCCCATGACGTCCTCCCCTCTCATCCTCCCTCATTCTAACACCGCCTCCTCCCACCGCCTTTCGCGCACAAGACCCCCACATCCAAGAGATTATAGACCGAACGTGTCTCTATACAAGAGAAGGGAAACTCCTAAAAAATTGTAGTTTCGATAACTC
The DNA here is from genome assembly GCA_024509875.1 of Oreohelix idahoensis. Classification (NCBI taxonomy): domain Eukaryota; kingdom Metazoa; phylum Mollusca; class Gastropoda; order Stylommatophora; family Oreohelicidae; genus Oreohelix; species Oreohelix idahoensis. Next base: position 12,261 of record JAMPIV010019712.1, read on the forward strand.
GGATTATGTCCCTTTGACCATAGAAAACATAATACACACTTCAGTCAAAAAAATGATCATACATATGAAAAAATGTTTATACAAACGAAAAATAATAATGGTCCGTGCGTAACATTACCGCACCCTCCCGGGAAAAAAAAATGAAACATTGGGACATTTTTTTTTTTTTAAATGCTGGAGCCGGAAAAAATCTGGGCTCCTAACGCACGTATGATGCGTGGATATATACCTAACAAATTAGCTCATCGCATGGAGCGACACTGAGATCATATCTCAGATCCTTAGAGAAAAAATTTATCTAAGTATACGCTGATATATTCCAGGAAGGTGCCACCAACACACGCCACAATGATGGCAACAACACAATGACAATCAAATTATTTCTCATAACAATATATGAAATTAAATATATTATGTGTTATCATACAATGTGTTGCAAATAGCGGTGTAATTTACTAATATACCGCACTATATTATTACATTATATAAAGTAACAGTAATTAATAAGTAATACATGTGTTGATCTTCGGTGACATAAAACATTCAATAGAAGAAGATGTGGACATCATCCGCTCCCAATGTAGGACAGGACTTGATATCCTCAAAGTTCCACAATGGACATAAACTCGCAGACTTCAATGATGTGCTGCGAAAATATCAATAACACAAATCTTAAAGACAACTGGTAAATTTCTTAATACAATCCTGAAAATAATTTATTTAAATGTGGCCGAGTGATCTTTTGGCCCGTATATCACTAACTAAGCCTTCTTAGATAATTACATGGTACAATGTTATAAATTTCCCTCAAAAAAAAAAAAGTGAGAAAAAAATCTACTAACATGTCATTATAACATTGGACTGTATATCAGGAAATATATATATATGACAGAAGAATCATGTGGAATCGTGTGGACATCTGGACAGAATGTCTGCCATTACATTATACGAACCACGGATAGCTCGAACCGAGAAATGAAATGGTTGAAGAGCTATGGCATAACGAGTGGACCTCGAGCTCTTCAAGTTTTTGCTCTGAATAGCAGTAAGCGCTTTCTGGTCGGTTTCCACAATGAAATGTGCGCCTAGAAGAAATCTTTGTAACTTCAGAATAGACCATACCATAGCCAATAACTCACGGTCTAAAACCGAGTAATTCTTTTCTGCAGCGTTTAATTTCCTAGAGATATACATCACCGGATGCAAAGTATCAGAATACTCCTGCATTAGTGCTGCCCCAATCCCTGTTGACGAGGCGTCACTTCGAAGAACAAAAGTCTTCTCAATAGTAGGTAACTTAAGAATAGGTGGAGATGAAAATAGGGCTTTAACCTGGTCAAATGAGGATTGACATTCTTTAGACCAGCGGATCAGATTAGGCGACCCTTTCTTCAATAAAGTAGAAAGCGGTGCCATAATGGAGGACAGATTCGGAATGAATCGTCCGTAGAATTGAATCAAACCTAATAGACTCCTTACTTGTTTCTTCGTCTTAGGGACCGAAATGTTAAGTATTTTTGAAACATTGTGGTCCTCTGTCTTTAAAAGACCATGACCAACCCGATGACCTAGGAAAGAAATCTCGCTAAATCCTATAAAGGCTTTAGAGGGTTTTGCAGTCAAGTTATACTCGCGAAGAGTAGACAGTAATTCGTATAAACCCAAATAATGATCTTCCCAAGAATCACTGAATAGACAGATATCATCTAGGTATGCTATGACATCTGTACGATATGCGAGAATTCGCCGCATCATGCGTACGAATGTAGCAGGGGCGTTCATAAGACCAAAAGGCATGAAATTCCATTGGAATAAACCCCTAGGTGTAGAAAAAGCTGTAAAAGGTTTGGCACGTTCAGTTAGCGGGACTTGCCAATAACCTTTAGACAAATCTAGTTTGGTAAAGAATCTAGAATTAGAAGTTTATTGAGTAGCTCTTCTAATGAAGGCATAGGTTCAGCATCGAACTTCGTAACTTGGTTCAATTTGCGATAATCTACGCAAATGCGAATGTTATTATCCTTCTTTCGAACAATAACCATAGACGAAGAGTATGCTGAAGTGGATGGTTCAATGATTTCCAAACGTATCATTTCATCCAACTCTTTTTCGACTTGAGACTGGAAATGAATAGGTATTGGATATGGTCTGACTCTGATAGGATTGTGATCAGTTAGCACAATGTCATGTTCTATGACATGTGTGTGTCCCGGGATGTCTGTAAGAACATCCTGAAATGTTTGCAACATCGAAGAAACTTGTCGATGTTCCTCAGCGGAAAGATTTGGAGAAACGGTCACGTTTTTCCAAGATTCCGTAGAATAAAGTGGGACCATAGAAAGAGGAAGATTGACATCAGAAAAAGTAGTTTCCTCATCCTGTATAACTGACAGAGATGAGTACTGACCATGAGTTGCTTGTGAATTGTCCGTAGCCTGGAAAATAGGCTGCAAATAGTCAGGTCTTTCATAAAATTCTGTGAGCATATTTATGTGGAAAGTTTTATGCTTTCCATCAATATCGACAACATAGTCGACATCAGAAATTTTGGAGACTATTGCATATGGACCTTTCCATGCAATTAGAAGTCTGTTCTCCCTTGAAGGAAGTAGAACGAGAGCTTTGTCACCTGGACAAAGTTGTCGTAGACATCTATTCTTATTTGCAAACTGCCTTGCCTTTTCTTTAGCAAATTCTGAAGACGAAGTTGCTAGTTTGCATGCCTCGATGATCTTTTGCCTAAGAGCAATGACGTACTCATAAGAAGATTGAGTCTCATCGCTAATATTATCGGCAGTGATTAGATCGTGAAGTAAAGACATAGGGCCGCGCGGTTGCGCGCCAAAGACAAGTTCAAAAGGGGAAAACCCCGTATGTTCATTGGGGACCTCTCTATACGCAAAGAGAGCCGCGGGTAAGACCCTGTCCCAATCCTGAGGATGATCCTCAGTTATTTTACCAAGTAAAGTTTTCAGAGTCCTATTTAAACGTTCGACCAACCCATTAGACATTGGGTGATAGATACTGCTGAGGAGACCTTTTAATGTGTAGCATAGACATTACCTGTGACATAGTGTCTGATATAAGTTGAGTGCCATGGTCTGACAATATTTCTCCGGGAAAACCCAAGCGAGAAAATATCAGCCAAAGAGCGTCTGCGATATCAGCAGTTGAGATGCTCTTGAGAGGTATTGCCTCTGGCCAACGTGTGCACATATCGACACATGTAAGGATAAATTGATGTCTCTAGCCGACTTAATTCTAAAAGGACCGATAATATCTCAATTGCCATTTTTTGAAAAGGGGGAAAGGGAATGTCAGCAGCCTGGATAGGCGCAGCATGTCGTGGTCCTTTAGATTTGACCTCCTGACATACTTTGCAAGAGCGACAGTACATTCGTATGTCCTTGCTCACAAATGGCCAAAAGAAAGCCGCAAGAACCCTCGACTTTGTACGGGAAAAACCCATATGTCCAGCACATTGCGAGTCATGAGCATGTTGCAATATTTGCAATCTCATGCTCTTAGGCACAAGAATTTGTGAATGAGTGGACGTAGTCGAGTCTTGTACCATACGTACAAGTACGCCGTTCTTCATAGAAATCCAAGATTTCCTATTAGTGTTCTGATTAGGATCACCTTTTTTTGCTAGAATGAAGAATTTTTGTAAAGAAGGATCTTCTTCTTGCAATTTGATAAATGAGTCACGTGTAATAGTCAAGTGACTATCTTGGTCATTTACTTCATCATTATTAGTTAATGAAGTTTGAGGTGGATCCAGAGCATGTGCTCTTGTGACCACCGCATTGGTAGCTTCAATGTTTTGCTCTTCCCAAACAGCAATCTGCTGTGGGGTACATTCCCTAACTCCGTGAATACGACCAATAATAAGGTCCGCAATAGGGGTTGGAAGTAGACACGCGTGGACCTCTCCCGTGAAGAAAGGAGTAGCAATGTGTATTATAGCAGTAGGATACTTTTCTAACGTGCCACCAAATGTGACACATTTGATGACTTTTCCTGTAGCACAGGAGGGATCTACAAGAGATTGCCTAACGCCGACAGTAGTACATCCAGAATCAAACAACACTGAGACTGGATTACTATTTACTAGCCCCTTATGTAATATAAGAGAACCTCTCCCATCATGAGCAACATTAGCAGGAAGAGCGGGCAAAGGATGACCACAGCTTAAAGTACTAACGGTTTTCGGATCAAATAAAGTACTGCATTGGATACATTTATTTGCCCTACCAAAATCAAAAGATGAGCATCCGATAGCATTATGGTCTTTATCATTATTAACCTGTTTATCTGCTCCCTGAGATTCTTGTTGAACAGAGTTTGTCTGTTGATATCTTTTTCTCTTATGTTGCGATCTACCGCGACCATTATTGCCTCTGCAATTATCATTAAAGTCCCTACTGTAATTTTTATCCTGGTTTGAGTTCCAGTTTCCATAACTGTCATTACTATCTCTATGCTGTTGAGAACCTCTATTATCTTGGTATCGAGGTCTCTGCATATAATATTTTATCTCTATAACGATTACCTTTGTGAGAAGTTCAAAAATAAACCGAAGTAGAAAAACGTGTAGTATTAGGATGACTCCAGTTCAGGGAAGAAGAAATCACCTGGCAATTGATCACTATGGTTCTGGGCATAATTACGATTACTCTTTTTATTGAAATTTTTCTGGCTACCCTGAAATTTACGCATAAAATTTGGGCCATAAGGTGCTGCCGAAGCAACTGGCAGACCTTCTTTCACCTTAGAGTTACTAATGGTTATGTGCGGATGCGCAGTAACATACTGGCTACAGTATTCTTCCATTTCTTTTATGTTTTTAGGCTTACGCTCATGAAGAAAAGATAGAAAAGCTTCATTAACAGAAGACATAACCTTATCTCTAAGTAGTAAATCCATAAGAGCTTCAAATGTATTTTCTGTCTTAGACAACTCAACCCATAGTAAAAAAGTAAGACGGATGCCTGAGATGAATTCAGAGAATTCAACTCCAGTTTCTGGTAACATGGTTTTAAATTTAAGACGATATCCGTCCTCGTTAAGTTGGTACTTCTTTAACAATGCCGCCCTGACAACCTCATAGTTGTTTTTGTCAGGCACATCTACCATACTCAACAAAGTCAAAGCATCACCTCTAAGTATCTTGGACAGATGATACACATATAATGTTTTATCTATATTATGCACATTACATGCACTTTCAAATCTATCTAGATAAAATGTTATATCATCGATTGAGGGATTAAATGCTGGTAGATTAAGCTTGAAATCCTTAGCATTAGTCTTATTTGACACCTTATTTGCATCATTAGCATTACCAGTGTTCAATAACTTTAACTTCTCTAACTCTAAAGCTAAGACTTTTTCATCATGTTCCATGTTTGCTTTTCTCTCATCAGCCTCTCTTTGTAACCTTCTTTCTTCAGCCTCAGCCTGTAACTTTCTTTCTTCAGCCTGGGCCTGTAACTTTTTCCCTTCAGCCTCTATTTCAAGTCTCTTATTTTCAGCTTCTTTTTCAAGTCTCTTATTTTCAGCTTCTTTTTCAAGTCTCTTATTTTCAGCTTCTCTTTTTTGTTTTTCCATTTCCATTTGAAATCTTTTTTCCTCCCCCTGCATCTGCAGTTTCTTTTGTTCTATTTCAGCCTCTATTCTCTTTTGTTCAGTTTGTTCTTTCATTTTCTTTTCTTCCGACTTCAATGCCTTGGCATATTGAACAGTCGCAAATTCTTCTAATTTATCACCTGTCTTCCCAAGGGCTTTACCCTGCTCAATAAAGTACTCAAATGTAGACATGATGTCTAAAATGTGAGTACAGAAACCTGAAATAATTAATTATCTTATTTCAATGTTAAATAGCAACAAGACTTAATAAAGTGGAACCCAATCTCTGTGGGAAACAAGACTTGACACCAACTTGTATTATCAAATGTATAATAATATCACAAGTCACTTCTTAATCATCAGTGCACTACCCAAATCAGTGCATAACCATCAGTTATTTATCATAACTGCACTACAATAGTGCATAAGCAAAAACACCAGTTAGTTATGATAAGTGCACTATAGACCAATAGTGCATGTGCATATATTAACAATAGTGAAAGCTAAATATGCAAGAACTATGTAAACAATAACAAGACAATGTAAACAATAACAAAGGTCACCAACAATGTAAACAATAACAAAGATCAAAGTCAATGTAAACAACAACAAAGATCAGAGTCAATGTAAACAATAACAAAGATCAGAGTCAATGTAAACAACAACAAAGTTCAAACAATACGAAAACATTCGCATAAGTCAAATACACAAACAGCAAAACTAAAAAGAAATATGCGAAGATATGACTAACAAATGACGCTACAGTGTATACACAAAAATATACGTAAAGAACTGAATAATAGCAAAGGGGAGACCTACAAATACAAACAATCGAAATCGAAACTAAAAAACACAAAGAAAGAGAGAACAGAAAAAAGAAAAAAAAATATATATATACAAGAAACAAAAATAAAGCACAACTCGTCACAACTAAACAGATATAGCAACGATTGTCGCTAGCAAATTTCACTGTAGGAAATTCGCACAGTCCCTAACGAAAACGCTAACAGTAGAACCTCTGTGACGTGGTATCTTCTACTGAAAGACACCGCCCAACCGAGAAAACCCGCTGAAATATAAACATATAAATATACAAATAACAAATAACATATAACATATAAACATGTATCATGAAAACAATAGGAGAAAGTGTGAAAGTACAGAAGGCTCAGTTAGAACATAAGGGCACAGTTCACAAACAAAACAGGCCACTTAACTTCTATAAATCCAGCGTCAGCACGGTGCAGAACAGGATGTAATCAGCATTCTGAGGATAATGATCCAACGTTGATTAACTTCTGCTCCCATAAACAGCCATGACGAAGGAAATGAGCTTCTAATACTGCAACAGTTGTTACGGCACTTGACCTTCTGAATCTTCTAAATTGATTTAACCGGCACTTGACCTTCTGAACCCGCAGCAGTACCCCTGAGACCGGAACAGTTGTTACGGCACTTGTCCTTCTTTTCGCCAGATCAGGAAATCCATTCGCTCGGTACTTGTCCTTCTAATTTTACATAATCTTCAATATTGCCGAGCAGCGCCGGGTAGTTTCAAAATCAGCAACTGTCAGAAAATCCGGATACTTTCAATAAAATTTCTTGTAAGGTGGTAGTTGATGCTGTAGTTGTATCTAGTATGATGATGATGTCTGGGTTTGCTGACCCCCTTGATAGCTGGAATCAGAGTGAAACCACCTATGGCCACCAAAAAATGATATGGTGCGCCAAAATATCAGATGATAGAACCAGCTCTGGCCACCAAAAATGATAAGGGTGGATTTGAGCTGAAGTGGTAACTTGCCACCCTTATCGACACCTGGTATTAAAGTGCAAGATGTAGGTGTCTTCTCTGATTTAGGATGTTGCTGTGTATGTGGTAGTGGAACAGTTCACAGGGTTATCACACAGGCAACATGACGTGTAGAGCCATAGAAAGGGTAACTTCGTTGTATAAGTTTCTTCCATTTATTGCACGCCACAAAACAGTCATGATACTTATGACATCAACATAGTTAACGAGTTCAGCAAGATGATATGGCACATTGAAAACAATTTCTGTAGTCAGCAATGACAGCTGTTGTATATATGCGTCATAAGACATCACAGTTCAATAGATTCAGAAATTCATAAATCATAGAGTTCTAGTTCGTGAAACTGTATAAATAATAATAATTTCTATAACTTCTGCAACAGTGTCAGCTACAGATCTTCAATGTTCATAAACAATAATAAATGCTCCCATTCTGATGCTAGCAGATCAGTTGTATACAATAAGTCCGTTCACTGTCTGCACGTGAATAGCATACATGGGCTACAGGTCAGCTCGACCTTTATAATGTTCCTAAGTCTAACCATCTGACTTGGACGTGATCTCTGATATAACGAATCCTGGAACACAGACAATAGTCTTGTTGGCCTAGAGCGACCCATATATATTTAACTAGTTCAGGTATACAGATACCGGTGACTTAATCCTAGTCAAAGTACCTCTCCATTTTGAATCACACAGGCGAGCAAATAGGCGACAAAATGACGAACCTCTAGATGTTAGCATAAAGTTCGATACAAGAGGAATTACCTTATTTCGGAAAATCAACCATGAACATATGCCTCCAGGCAGGCGTGAATAATACTGGGAAATAGTCTAGTTAGCTAACTAACTCACAACGACACTGTATTTCCCTCAGAAAATCACAAGACGCAGGTCGCGTCTGCTCGCTTCTTAAACCATTTCTCAACTGCCGAACTGGGCGGAACACACAGAACGAACTCCCAGCTTTTGACATGCGCAGAACGACAATCTCTGAGTTGCCGTTCACAATAAGACGATTCTAAGAACATTCGAGATAAAAGTCTTACACAGTCGCGCCTTTTATGGTCATGAAAAGAAGCGTTAAGAAAGGTTTCAGACATCTACCATAGTTGACTGGTACTACCAAATAAGGAGATGTGGTCACGCTTCGTTCAAGAAATTATAGACCGAACGTGTCTCTATACAAGAGAAGGCAAACTCCTAAAAAATTGTAGTTTCGATAACTCGGATTATGTCCCTTTGACCATAGAAAACATAATACACACTTCAGTCAAAAAAATGATCATACATATGAAAAATGTTTATACCAACGAAAAATAATAATGATCCGTGCGTAACACTCATAAACCAAATACGTTTCCAATTTCTGTCTGTCTGTATGCCTAGCTCCGAGTTCATTTTTTTTCTTCCCTCTGTCTAATAGACGTTCAGCGAATGGGATTTTGCAAGGCCAGTCGGCGCTGACGCCCTTCGTTTCCGTGTGAACCTGACCTTGCTTCCGCAATTCGCTGTGCCTGTTTATGGTCCGGAAAATTATCCGCACCTGTTGTGGTTTTCGGCCCCGCCTGAACTCACTGGCCACTGCGTAGATAATCCGCCTGTTATTCGCGGTGTAATCATTGATCGGCTCAGGCTGCTTATGTTTATATTTACCTGTCACGGGCGTGGCCTTGAATAACCCTCTATAGCTGCAGTCTATAGGGATTTTTCTAGCGCGTGTAACCCTAGTTGGTAAATAAAGCCGTTCGTTGGCCGAAGAAATGCTAGCATTTTTCTTCTGCCTCTCCACACCTACTCCCTGTTTCGGTGGGAGCATTGATCAATCTTCAGACCTGTGCCCTCTAAAGGTGGATCTGGAGCTTTCCTTGCCTTGCCAGTCACAACTCTGGCTTGGTCAACGGAAATGATCAAGTTGCTCGGTAATGGCCTGGCGGAGGCGACTACTTTGCTGTCCATCAATGGGGTTGCGACCACTGGAATAATGCGATTTGAATGAGAGAACTCAGCTGCCTGAAGCAGAGAGTAATCGATCGCATTCTGGGGTTCTACTAAATCATAACAGATCTCTGTAGCTTCTATCCGTGTAGACAGATAGGTAATATCTGCGAGTTGCAGAGTTTGTTGAGTCGCTTTCCCATTACTAGCATGACGTGAGCCAAGGCTCTCAACAATGGCTCCTTGTACAGTAGTAAGGCAGCTTTTCTCACTGTCTTCTGCCCTGAGAAGTGTGAGAGACTCAAATGGAATACCAGGGATCCCTTCGCCTGGAACCCTGTGTCCATCATAAACGTCAACTTTGCCCTCCCCTGAGGAAGTTACTGGCGTCAGTTGAACTTTGTCCTGCAATGCGAGATCCACTTCCTGGTTGACAGGCTCCCCAGTCTGGATGCAACGGACTGGACGGTTTGAGATCCCGTTAGATCGCGAAGTGCCCGAGAAAAAAAACTCTCGGTGTGTTTTTCCAAAGTTCCTTGGAACGGTTTGGAAAGTTTAACCCTTTTAGCAGGCGACTTATTCTTGCAACCTTTTAAGCTCAGGGTGATAAGAGGAGCGGCGCCTCCATTCTACGATCGCTGAGTTGGAGGGATGCGCCTCTGCATATGGTTTTTCGCTGTCCGGCCAGGAATCTTGCGAAATATAACGTGATAGGGTGTGGCTCCCTTTTCTCGACGTCACGTGTCGGTTAGGTGCTGCTCGGTCTGGAGCGTGAGAGGCTCGGGGTTCGCCGCTTGCCAGACGGGAACAATCCGTATTACAATGCTTGTTAGCACCTGTCTCACCTTTGTGCAGTTTCCATGCCTGGGAACGTTGCGTAATTTTTCCCGTGGCTTTAGGTCTGCTGTCCCGACGTAAATTCTTTCCTTGTTTGGGCTTCGGATCCAAGTCCAAAGGAAAGTCAATTTTCTGGAGTTGGGGTTCGGTTTTAGCAGGCAAGTTTTCTTTCACGGGCGCAAGGTTTGCAAGGGCGTTGACCGTTAAGGGCACAGTAGAAGGGGAAGTAGAGTGACTACATTTAGTATCTGTTTCCACCCTCCGAATTTGGCTATCCAGTTCATTCATTCTGATTTGGTGTAGCCTGTCCCTTTCTTGTCGCTCTATTTCCAATTGCTTATCCCGTTCTTGTTGCTCCATTTCCAATTGCTTGTCCCGTTCTTGTCTTTGCTTTTCCCTTTGCTTCTCATCTTCTATCACTTCTTCTACATACTGTCGGGTGAATGCTTCACTCTCCCCAGTTTGTTTACAGGACCATGCTAAGATTAAACGGCTGTCAAACCAATTGTCTACCTCGTATTGATCCTGCAAGCTTACTGCAAATTCTAGAAAGGGCTGGATTTCGCTATCCTTGTACTCCATGTACTTAGCTACCTCGAGGGCAATCCTATGCACTTTATCTAGATCGGCCATTATATCAGGGTGAGCAAACACTATAAAAGAATAGAACCTAGAGATCTTAGTTACCTAGTCCACTAGGTGCTGATTAACTTAATAACCAATAAAATCTAGGCTAGCCTGGGAACTTTAAAAACAAGAAAGTTTGTAGCTACTCTGATCGACAAGCACAGACCCCAAAAAACTCCAAAAAATGTAAGTGATGTAAAACTTATTACTATCACTTCACCCCAGTTCTGTCAGTACTAAGCTATTGAGAGGATTGGTTACTATCATCCGAATGAACACCCTCCCTTGGTACAGATGCAAGCTAGTAACTGACTATCTGTAGCTTCTTATCTCAGATTAAAGAGCTACTCCTGAAAAAATATTAACCCTTAAAAAAAATTTTTTTTACTTTTACAACAATAGTCGTCAGATTTGTCAACCAAAAACTCAGCAGTGATACCATCAACCTTTACCAGCTGTCTCATGTGTAGCATGAACAATAAATGTAACTAAATATTTATGATTGCTGTGGAGAAAAACGCTGTTCCGACTTCCTCCAAAAGAAATAGTTCGATATGTCTAGGGGAAAGAAATTCCTATAATCTGCCGAACACTAAACTCTAAGAATCAAGATAGAATCTTGTGAGAGATTCCTACCAGACTGCAACCTCATCTGTTGCGATTGCTGCAGATGTAGTTCAAATTCCGCGGCGAGACCCCATTTGTCTTGGTTGAGTTTGAGTGTAGAGTATTTGTCGAGTTGGACAATAGTAGTGAAATCGACAAGGGATAGTGGACTGACAGAGTTATAGATTACACACACAGAAAGGTGTAAATAGGAGATGGACTTGAGACAACCTGGAAGAAGATTTATTCAAAGGATCTCTCTCTCCAGGCCTCAACTCACTTTTACTGTCTAAGCATCTCCGGCTCTCACTCTTTTCTCTTATCATACATAGAGATTCTAGTAAAGAGCTAAAAATACAAATATGGATGGATAGGTCGTGAACAGCGTATTAATAAAGGTGTAAACTTTATTAAAGAAGAAAAAGCATGGAATTAATGCATATCATCACAACAACATAAAATTACATCAATAATCAACTAATCATCAATAGTCCTCAATAATCATATACACCAACAACCACACACACAGATCACCATTTATAAAACCTGTAGAACACAGAGAGATGAGATAACTGAGTGTCAGCCCGTCCGTTTTCGGGACCATATGAAATAGCTCCAGTAAGTGGTTTTTTCGTATATATCCTCCATCGGTGATGGAATTAACCTGAATAAAATCACTGTATAGGCGCTATCATTGGTGATTCCTCCCTACTGGCGCGAGGTGGGCTGGAAGACTCTGTTTACCTTCTGTTTACCAAAATGAATAAACTGCGTGGCAGTCCGTCCGTTTTCGGGGAACAGATGAAATAGTCCAGACAGTGTGTTTCTTGTAGATCCTTCGTGAGGGACTATGCCTACAAAACTGTCCTTGTTGGTACTATCATTGGTGACTCCCCCCTACTGGCGCGAGGTGGGCTGGGGGACGCTGTTTATCTCCTGCAGACCAACTGAATGAACTTAGCGACAGCCTGTCCGCTTTCGGGGACCAAGGGGAATAGCTCCAGTAAGTGGTTTTTTTCGTATATATCCGCCATCGGTGATGGAATTAACCTGAATAAAATCACTGTATAGGCGCTATCGTTGGTGACCGCTACTCGCGAGAGGGGGGCTGGAACTCTGTCCATAGATGGCTGCTCATACGTGCGAGGTTTTAAGTATCCAGAAAATACACCAGAAGAAGTCACTTGAGGACAAAGAGACCCAGGCGCGCTTATCCGGCGCAAGGCTCCGCTTGGCTGTAAATCCTGTTTAAACTGGTTTGGCTGTGGTTTGCTGAGTGCCCCGTTTAGGCACAAAAAGGCGGGTGATATGGAATTCTGCTATAGGCATGCTGGGCGGGTTTGATATTCTGGAAGCCGCGATGCTCTGGCTGGTAATCCAATAGGCGAGTAGAGAGCTACTACTGCATTTGGCGATTCCAGATTTTGCGTTGGCTCCGTTGCACTGCGTGAGCTTAACTTGGCGTTGACAAAAAGGGGTTTTGATTCAGGAACGGGGTTGACGATTCGTTGCTAGATGTATACAGAAACCCTCTAGATCGAAGCGTATATGACTTTCTTCGCCTGACTGAAGTCTGCTCTAGCGGTTCGGTCTTCCTGAAACTGAGACCCAAAAAGAGACACCCTTTTACTTCAAGCAAATAATAAATCACACTAACTTTATACAGAAAGTTTCGCTTCGCTATGGGATTAAATTTATTGTAGTTATTGCTATGATAGTTTAGGGCTGTCTTTAACCATGTCTCCTGTTCCTTAAAAATATCAATTATCAACACGCGCTCGCATAGTCTTAATATCTTTTGTACACCCATGTAACTGTCATTAAATGTTCTGACAGCAAAATCTCCCCCTCTTCTCCCAATCTCAACATACAGGAAACCTAACCTGTAGTTACAGTTAAATGAATATGCTTATTCATCTTACAACATTAAATGAATTTACATAAACAGATTACAGCATTTGACATTACACAAATAAATCGTATGTTGTCCCTTTGGAAAATATATTAGCATTTCCACCAATTGAGTACAAAGAAAATGCAATGTTCTTGCTATAATAATACAGTTGTGGCTAGATCATAAGATATAATTATATCTATGCCTGGTGACTGCTTTCAGTGAAAGTTATAGACTAGTGCCTAGCCACACAAGTAAGCATAAAATGATCCTCCCTTGCCACTAGAAATATCTATCAAAAGGAATAAGTGACTATCTCCTATAATCCAGAGTTATTACCTGCATCTCACTATTCAGTTTTAAAGTGAACAATCCACACCTGACATTATCTTACAGAAAGGACAGTTAATTTTTGCTGACTCTTAACCCAATGGTAAGCATTCGTGGACTGATTCTACGCCTAATATCTGTTATTGTAAGTTTAACATTTAACCCATGATAAACCGTAACAGTTTAAGCACCACTTAATAGGCCGTAGACAGCGCTACCTTATCACTGAATAAATTACTAGGAGAAGTCCTCAGAAATAAATTCACTTCCCTAACAGATATATATAAAAGCTAACATGAATCTAATATTATAATTATAAGATATGCCAACTCACCCCGAAAATGACTAGAACATAGGCAAACACATTCTAGTACTGTGTTAAAGTTTGCCTTATCTCATGATGGTCATCTACGGGCCAGGAAAATTTACGAATGTCTTTGTCTATTAAAAACCAGTCTACTCTTATAGATCACAAGGGACGCTCCCCCCGGACACCTGGCCTGCATACCTCTACAGAAGTTCGGCGAAAGACGTAATCTAGAGTAAGACAACAGAAATCGTGCGAAAGTTCCCCAGGTAGAGAAATGCATAACATTATGCTCTATCTTGTCTAAGGGGCGAAAACCCAAAGACTGACCGCGATTGTTATCTTCCCCTGAAACAGATCACACTCGTTACCCAAGCCTCAAAGGGTACCAGCCGCTCGTCATCAAACGTTTTAAAGCGACCAGAGAAATTCCCCTGTTGGGACCACAGAGGGTACCCGCCGCTAACGAACCGTTTCTTTCACAGAAACCGTCTTTGGCTCGTTCTAACACTTAAAGCGGACCCGAGAAATGTTTCTCTGGTCGAACGTACCACAGGTGCGTTTAGATAACATTACGTCTAGCGTTAGCTGACCGCAGATGGCCAGCGTAAACAACCTCGGGTGGGGTTTGAGAGGGTGAGAAAGTTTGGCCACAAAGGTAGAAAAGGAAAGAAAAAGAAAATACAAAATGTCCAGGAAAAACAGAACATTTAAAGGAGTAATCAAATTATGGACAAGATGGTAAAATACATTATCGGTCACGTGACAGATATCAAGTCCAATACAACAATCGCAATCAGCACCACCAACTCCAATGTCAAATCAATCCTCTTCTGTGGCTCTGAAACATGGAGAACAAAATAAAAAAAACTACCAAAATGTTACAGGTTTTCATAAATGGGTGATTGTGTAGAATAGGACGGTTGAAATGGTACGATTAGACCACTAATGTGGAACTGATGACAAGAACCAGACACGTGCCAGTGAACAAGAGATGAAAAGAAGACGTTGTGGATGGATAAGGCACACGTTGAGGAAACATGTTGATAGCATTACGAGGCAGTATTTGTTCTGGAGTCCATAAGGTAATAGACGTAGAGCTAGACGAAAAACACGCGGATAAGAGAAATAGATATGGAAATGACAATGATGAAGAAGAAATGGAAATACATTGAACGGATGTCACATTACATGACGGATGTCACATTACATGACGGATGTCACATTACATGACGGATGTCATATTACATGACGGATGTCATATTACATGACGGATGTCACATTACATGACGGATGTCACATTACATGATGGATGTCACATTACATGACGGATGTCACATTACATGACGCCTTGACAAACGTGTGTCGAAGACAAGTCAAGATAAAAGTCAGCAAGCCACTTATATTTGTCCACTTATCTGTGTGTTGCCGTAAAATAAATATTTGTTGTGCCAATTTCACCGGGATGTCGTAAGATGACAAGTGATGAAACACCTCCGGCAGATTTACTTTATTGTAATAATCAATTACGAGAAAGTAACATATTGGGGGATATTATCAGCGATAGATTTGTGATGTAGTGAGTTGTTAAATATTATAAGCAACTTTTTCCTGTCCATCTCTTGATGTTATCTTCCCACTTATAGCGCTGTCTTCCTCTTGCACGTTTGTCTTCAACTCTGCCTTCTATTATGGTCTTCTGCAAGGTGTTATGCCTTTTTACATGGCCAAAATATTTTAGTTGCCTAATTTTGATCCCCTTCATTAGTTCTGTTTTCATACTTAGGTTTGCCAGGACCTCCTAGATTATAACTTCTCTTTCCATGAGATGCGTTCCATTCTTCTATATATCCACATCTTAATTCTTTCTTCCAATTGCTTATTCATTGTCCATGTTTCTGCACCATACATTAATGCAGAATATATATAACACTTGATCATTCTCAGTTTTAATTTGCGAGTTAATTGTTTAGATGTCAGTATGAGTCTCATGTTGTTGAAAATAACTTTGGCCATTCCCATTCTCTTCTTGATTTCTGTTTCACATCTGCCATCTTCTGTTATTATATGACCAAGATATGAGAAGCTCTTGACTTGTTCCAGGATTTTCCCATTTATGCTTATCTTTAATGTGGGCTTATCGTATGTTTTGCTAATTATCATAGTTTTCGTTTTCTCGATGTTCATGTCCAATCCATATTCGTGACTTATGTTGTTCTTACCTGCTTCTCTAGTTCTTGTAAGTCCTGTTCACTTTCAGCCAACAAAACAGTATCATCTCCATATCTAAGATTTTTTATTGACCTTTCACTGATGTTTAGTCCTGGCATCTCCTGTATCTGTTTGAAAGTTGTTTTTTTTTAATCTGTGTATTAATTAAAATTGCAAGTGGACTTTGTCTCACACCTCTTTTTATGTCAATATATGGTGAGTGACTCCTGTCAGATCTTATGTAGCAGTTTGTTCCCAATAAAGGTTGCTGGGTATTCCTATGTATTTTCCATTAATAGCTGTGTCTTCGATCTGTGATGATTTGTCTCAGAATTCCTGTCCATTTTCTCACCGTTAGGACCGCCCCTCTCTTATCTTTGATTTTCGTCTCCTACCCTCTTGTCCTTCCTAGTTCTGCAAATAAAATTCCTGACTCCGGCAGCGTCAATCGTAAATGAGACAGTATGTAACCCCTCCCTCGCGTATTTTCCTTCGACTACACAGATGCGATCGTAATTCCGCTCATGCTGGAAGCGGTTATATTCATTTGTCTTTTTGAGTCAGGGAAAAGCGAGCTCAGGCGAGTCGAAATGCCTTTTTATGTCACCGATCTGCCTGTCTCCTGGAACCCATTTGTGGTTGGACCACCGAGGAGCGGGCCTTTAGCTACTTCCCTGGTCACCCGTAGAACTCTTTCATCTCCGGCTACAGGAGGAAAAATTTTCTGGTTCCCCGATTTCTTTGCCCTACTCTTTCTCGCCACCTATTCGTGTAGATGTCAGGCGATCTAAGTCAGAACTTGGATATATAATGTCGGCTCAAACATTATTTGTTGCTTGTGTTTTCAGAGTGCCAAGGGTCTTCTATCTGCAGAGTGGAAATGGTGTTACGAAGTATGATATCATTTGCTTATTATAAAGAAATATTTCCTATAATTTCGAAAGATCCTAGAGTCCCCTGGAGATAGACATCCGTCACGTCACCTTTCCTTTTTACACGCTTTTATTTAACTTCACTTGTATGTCACTTTCATGTCACTTTCATGTTACTTTCAAATCTTGCAATCGATTTTTCAATCACTTCCAGACGAGCAATAGCTCTGAAACTTGACCTAGATGTGTATTCCCGATGACAATTCAATAATTTATAATCAGTCAATTATTTAATAATTTAATATTGTAATTATGACATTATGAGTAATTAACAAATCAGGGGCCATAATCAAGTTCATTAAAAATTCAAGAGTATGTGGTGTGCTTTATTTTTTTCAATGCGTAAAACAGGGCAGTACTCTAACAAGTGTCTAGCTAAATCAAGGGAAACAATCCATATTATACAATTATGAATCAAGAGAAAGTCGAGTTCGATCTCTAGATGGCCGTCAAATTTAAGAAATTGATTGCACCAAATTAACAGGCACAAAGCCATGTAATATTGACGCTCTAAAATAAATGGATCGCTTAAGAAATTTTAGACCAGATTTACAATAAGTAAAAATATTGTTTGTGTTTTAGTATGTCATAATTTTTCTAACACTAAAAAGTAGAAAATAAAAAATATAAAAAAAAATATTTTAAATACACGCTTTTAATGCACTAAAAACCCAAAAATAATTTTTCAAGGTGTTTATAGCTTGCAGTCAAAAAATGTAACATCAAATTGACAAAAAACATGGGGCGCTGATTCTGCATGAAATTAACTTCTGCTTTATACTTCATTAGGCACTTATGGATAAAATATATGATAAGCGCTTAAGCGCCCCATATGAGTGGATATCATTGCTGTGTCTTCATTAAGACAGCCAACTATTACCAATCCGCCCTCCCTAGTAGCGCGCATACGTGTGTGGTCCATTAGCACTTATAGATAACGCTAGCCATCCACCGGTACCCATTGTCTTTGCTTTCCTAAAAGTCAACACATCCCAATAAACACGGCACGCCACGGCTTCTACGATACCAGAGGCAAATTTTATCAGAAAAGAGTTAGGGACAGTGAACCGCCGAATCCCAACACCCATTTTACTGTTGATCATTAGCATTACTACCATTCAATCCACTAGCTGAATAAACATACTGCACGGAAGGAAAATATTTCCTATTAGCCAGATATCCTATCTTGCTCTAACACCTGGTTAATTTACATGGAGACGAAAATTATAAACTGTGACTCAGCTATCGATTGATACTACCGTTGAAAGTAAGTTTCTTGGGTTACCCGGAAGTACGTCACTGTCGTTTGGTCAAATTCTAGCAGACGTTCTGGCCAGCTTTACTTGGCAGAAGTGAGCAATACTTCGTGGCCTTTTCTCATGTGTCACTGTGAGTGAACGGACGTATAATTGTCCAGCTTCTATATGTGTGCTCTTACTACAGAGTTATAAAGTTTTATTACAGCTAGATCGTCCATATGCTTCATAGAATCTAGGCTGGATGAATGTATTTCTTAAGGACAAGCAAATGCTGTGAATACGTGGTACGTGAGTGGAATTATCAAATAAAGTATTGCAGCAACATGTCGATCACATCTTGTTCATAGTCGACAGAATAGCGACGTTATCAAGGACTGGCTAGTTCATGCCTTTGCCTTATATTGATGCTTATTGAAGCTTGTGAACGTATTAAAGAATTGTATCGTCTACACGTCCAAACTGGCCTTGACGAGTTCTTTACTGTTCAAGACTAAAACTGTTTTTTAAAATGCTACCTAGAAAAGTTACCGGCAAGTTGGAAGGCCGTGTTGAGTTCACTCAGATAAAGAAATGATAATAGGAGGGACCTCGCCGAAGCTGAATAACCTCTACTACATATGATAATATGATAATCGAGGAACCCTAACATATATATATATATATATATATATATATATATATATATATATATATATATATATATATATATATATATATATATATATATATAAGAGAGAGAGAGAGGAGGGAGAGAGAGAGAGAATATGTATGTCATTTATATATATATATATATATATATATATATATATATATATATATATATATATATATATATATATATATATATGTATATATGTATATATATGTATATATATATATATATACATATATCTGTATATTTATTAGAGAGAGTATGTATGTCATTTAAAAGATCGTGAGTGTGGCAGACTTGAGAGACTTAAAATATATCTTCTCTCATGACTATCATACAACACTCTCCATTTACATTTGTGAAACTATATCTGTCTACTGTCAAGCATCTCACTCGCAATTTAATTGCCCACAGTCATCTTCTTTAACTACCTAACGACAGAGGCATTCAATAATGTTTTCAAGGGACTCTGTCAAAAGCCTACGTATAGTCAATGAAGCAAACGTAAATACTTTTTTGGACCTCTCTATATTTTTCTGAAATATTATATATCAAAATATTACATCTCTTGTTCCGCTGTTCCGTCTAAAACCAAACTCTTTTTGGACTTCGTTGTCTACCTTACATTTTATTATCTCCTGTATGATTTTGAGCAGTATTGTAAATTTGTGACTCATCAGGCTGATTGTTCAAAAGTCTGAACATTCTGTTGCATTAGGTTTTTTGGGCAATGTTATAAAGAATGATGTCTTCATGTCATGTGGTATATATCCTGTATTGTATATATCGTTGCACTTATCTGTGATTGTAGCTCTCCAGGGTGTAGCAAAATATGCGAGAATAAACGCTCAATTCAGTACGATTTAGGCAAAAAACGATAATAAATACATTAGCCCGTATGTGTCTGACGGTTGGCATCTTCGAAGCCAGCACCGCTGCTTTTTGCACAGTGCTAAGCCTATAGAACGATTTCACGGAAAAAGTCTGACACGCTTTAGTTTCGTTTTCGAGAAACACTACTAATAGTGAACCTTTGCCCAATCTGCTGATAACACTTTGTAGTCTAGCCTTACAATTAACTATTGGCGGAAGTATACCGCAATATAGCTATCTGAAGTAACACTTTTTGTCAACTTTGTAGCAAAATCAGTAGTAATCCTTACATTTTTTGGTAATATTACACGATACAATGCTAACTAGTAACGCAAATTCTTAAACCCGCCCCGTCTACCCCGCTTCGATGACACAGTCTGCAACGCATTTATTCACACTGCGAAAAAGCCAGCCAAAGCATAACCACGCAGACAGTTTTATTTCCTCCTCGTGGTAGCATTTCTTATGTAACTAAAACAAGTTAGTTATTTGAAAAAAATACATGCTCGCAAGATGAAGGAGGGGAAGATGGCGGACTTGTGTAAAAATTTTATTTGACGATGGACGATGAAATAAATTGGAAATTTTAAACCATTAGGAAGTTCCCCATAAGAATTATATGGTAGTGTGACGTGGAGTTGGCTGAGTAAGAATGTACTTTAAAATATATGATAGTCCCAGTATTGGAGAAGTTATTGAAGAAATACTATTATCTAAGAACACACGACCAGACACACTGGCGTTCCTGCTCATGTTTTTGGTAACGTTAGGGGGACGCAAGCTGGAAAAAGAGGCAGGGAGGTACATTCAAATTCGCTTGAGGTGAACAGAGTATGAATGGGAAAGGGAAACGGTAGGAGAAATGTAATCCTAAACGTGATATCTTTTGTATTGGGCATGACTAGAGCAGACGGGCCAATCGACCACCAGTTATTCAAAATTGTTTTGGGTTTTTCATTCAAACTGCATTTGAATTCAAGTAGTAGAACGTTACGATTGGCTGGGCTGGTAGATATTAGCAAAAGGCTTTGATTATCCATTGCCAGTTGAACTAAAATTTGTATACAGATAAGCTGAAAAAACAGCTGTGTTAATTTTAAAATAAAGAATAAATTCACAGTCTGTACAGTTCGGAGGAAGCTGAGGCCATTTCTTCACAAAATCAGCGTCATTTGTTTATATATTTCTTGATTGTGAGGGTCTATGTTCCTGTTGCCGGCTGGTGACAGGAAACCTGCTGAGTGCTTATAAACGCCAACCAGTCTCCAACCAGACTTATATGCTGTTGAATATCCAGTAGGAGCTTTGGCGATTGTTGAACTTGAAATTTCTGCAACTACCCATCGTATTATCTTACAACAAGGACTCTCAGGTGAAGAGTAAAACCTCTGGGGCATCTCTGACATTTTCTTGTGTTTCAAAATATTACACAGGAATTTTATGGGGGTATGAGGAACTACAGCCCTCATATACAGTGACTCTCCCGGTAGATAACTAAAGTGAACTCTGTAATACTTTATCCAGGAAGGACATTTATAAATTAGATAACTAAAGTGAACTAATTTAATATTCCATACAGGAAGAACATTTATAATACATAATAACTTTTAGTTATTGGGCAGATTGTCCCAACATTTTAAATTGTTCTTTTTCTGTAAACTATCTTGTCTTTGTTTTCAAAGACCTGTCCACAAGCTATGAATGGACAGGAATCCCCATATAGTATTACCCAAGATTTGGGTAGTGAAGAAAGTGTCAGAGCCCAGATTTAATTAAATAAATCTATAATTAGTTAGAGATTTTGTTAGAACATTTTGTACTTATTAGAATGGCAGATCTGGCCAAGTTTCGCTCTGCGGCTGTACAGACTGCTAAAGAGATGGGCATGGATGGATCAGAGTTGGTTCAATATGTGACGGTAGAATGTGACAAATTTATTGAACGAGATAGGGAAGACAGGAAGTTAGAAGCAAAAAAAAAGTTAGAGGCTGAAAAAGAAATTAAGAGGTTGCAGATTGAGGCTGACAAGGAGGCTAAGGCATTGGAGGCTGAGACTAAGAAGTTACAGATAGAGGCAGAAGAAAAGAGATTGGCTGCAGAAAGAGAAGAAAAGAGATTGACTGTCGAGAGGGAAGCAGCAAAGGAGGAGAAAAGATTACAGAGGGAGCACGAGTTACGACTAAGGGAGTTGGAAATTCAAGGTCATGCTCCGGAAAATGGTGCTAGCCCTTTTGTCTCAGATGCCACCACTAGTCAGGGAGCCTCAACCTCAGCTATGGGTTTTCATGTAGACCATTTTGTTGAGAAAGACGATGACATCGAAGGGTATTTAAGTAGGTTTGAACTTTTAGCTACTACTTATGGGTTAGAAAGAGAAAGATGGGGGGTAAAGTTGTCTCAGGGACTTCGGGGAACAGCTTATGAAGTATTTTCCAAAATGAGCAGGGATGACCAAGACAACTATGACATGTTGAAGCAAGCTCTTCTGTTAAGATACGAAAAGAACGGAGAGTTTTATAGAAAGAAATTTAGGAATGCCAGGCTACTGTCGGGTGAGACCTATCACCAGTTCTCCGCCCGGTTGGAAACGTATATTGAGAAATGGGCTACTTTGGGGAAAACCCAAGATCTCAAAGAGATGATACTCATTGAACAGATAAGAGAGTCCATGGCTCCAGACATGAGAAAGTTTCTCATGGAACAGGGCGCAGAGCGGCTGGGTGAGATAATAAATGTCGCTGAAAGGTATCAGGCAGCCCAGGCAGAGGTAGCTGGCACGAAGAAGAAACAAATAGATCAGAGTAAGGCCCCTCAAAACCATTACAAATTCGATAATAGAAATAAGCAGAACTTCGATAGGCCTCGAAATGAATTTAAGAATAGACCCTCTCAATTCAATGATAGAAGAAATGATGAATGAAAACCTTTTAACCAAGGAAAGAGGTATTGTAAAAATTGTCGGATGGACAACCATAACACTGAAAATTGTAGAAAGAAAACTCCAAGTTTCGCTGCCATGAAAACTGGGAGGAAGGGAGTAAAAGTCAATTCTATTTAACAGCAGGAAACTTACCACCCCCCAGTGTGTGAAGATGTAATATGCAACGGAGTCACCATAAGGTGTTTGTATGATACAGGATTGGATTATGATTCAGTTGTGAGTTCTCACCTGGTGCAGGCAGATCAATACACCACAGAAACAGTGGAGATCCAAGCGGCAACAAAGGACGTAGCGACCATGACACTTCCCATCGCCAGGATAAATATGAAGACGCGATATGTGGAAGGAGTAATCAAGGCAGCAGTGTTAAATGATCCAATCTACCCTCTGATATTGGGGTGTAGATATGTCTTCTTGGGGAATCCCAAGAGACCGGTGATCATGGCATCAGTCCAGACACGATCTCAATCCCGAAAGGAAGAAGATGAACCCATAAATACTCATCCAGGGGAGATGAGAAAGGCACAGGCTGAAGATAAGTCACTGAAGCCGTGTTACAAGAAACTCCCAAAGAGCCATACTCCTCCTAATAAGGGAGAATTCTATATGAAGAATAAATTGCTATACAGGAAGGCCGGCACTGGTTCAGCTGGTCACGCACAGCTGGTCCTTCCTGGTTCATATAGGGAGAAAGTAATGGAGTTAGGTCATACTATCCCCTTCAGTGGTCACATGGGGATTAGCGCAATAGGACAGCGTATAGCTTGTCATTATTTCTGGCCAGGGATAACGGAAGACATTAAGAGATATGTGAAATCCTGTGCCGAATGCCAGAGTAGCTCCAAAACATTGGACTGCTCAGCAACTCTTGGGGAAATGCCCATAGTGGGAACCCCTTTTGAGAGAGTTGCAGTGGATATTGTGGGACCTCTCACTCGGACCAAGAGGAGGAACAGTTACATCCTTACTCTGGTAGACACTTGTTCTATGTGGGGAGAGGCGGTAGCCCTGTCATCAATCGATTCGAAAGATGTGGCAGATTCATTACTTACTATATTCACAAGGTTTGGATTCCCGCATCAAATCTTGACTGATAATGGCTCTCAGTTCAAGGGGAAGCTAACTGAAGAGGTTTTCAAGTTGTTTCAAGCCAAGCACTTTTATAGTAGTCCGTATCACCCCCAAGGGAACGGCCAGGTAGAGAGGTTCAGTGGGACTCTCATTTCTATCCTGAGAAAGCTGGCACATGAGAAACCGGATACGTGGGACCACTACTTGCCCGCCGCATTGTTTGCCTACCGGGAAGTACCACATAATTCAACTGGAATGGCACCCGCAACACTCCTATTTGGGAGGCCTATAAAAGGTCCGTTGGAAGCTTTGCTAAGGACCTGGACAGATGAGAAGGCAGAGGAGGCTGTTACCTCATCATACCAATATGTGAACGAACTGACCACTCGTTTAAAAACCAGTTGGAAACTGGAAATGAAAATTTGAGACAAGCCAGGAAAAAGCATGCTGCTTATTTTAATAAAAAAGCGAAGGATAGAGAACTTGCTGTAGGGGAGAAGGTACTTCTTCTATTGCCAGGCAGCAACAATAAACTTCAGATCGGATGGCAAGGGCCATATACTGTTTTGGAAAAAGTATCCAGAACAAATTATAAGATAGACAAAAAGGGAAAAGAGAAAGTCTATCATGTGAACCTTTTGAAGAAATATCTGGACAGACAAATCCAGGACGGATCACATTTAATGGCCTTGTCTATAGCCACCGAGATGAAAAATGAACCTCTCTCCTCGGTTGAATATCCACTGAAAACCAGTGAAACGTTTGCACAGGTGAAAATCAGTAATCACCTGACAAAAGGACAGAAGGAGAAGGTTCAACAGGTCCTTGAGAAACATACAGATGTGTTAACTAATAAACCGGGAAACACAAATTTATTGTCATATGATATAAAACTACTAGACCCAGCACCCATCTGTATGAGGCCTTATTCTATTCCGTTCGCTAAGGAAAAAGCTTTGAAAGAGGAGATTGATTATCTGTTAAAAGAAGGGATTATTTCTCACAGTGAGTCTCCTTACAGTTCCTGTGTGGTTCTGTTGCGGAAACCATCAGGAGAACATAGACTGTGCATAGATTACAGGAAACTGAATGCTGTCACAGAAGGTCAGGTGGATCCATTACCTGATACTACTCAACTTTTTTCCAGGCTGAACAAGGCAAAATATTTTTCTAAGGTGGATCTTAGCAAAGGTTGTTACCAGATTCCAGTAAAGCCTGAGGTTCGACCTTATTTGGCCTTTAGCACCTCGGAAGGTCATTATGAGTTCAACATGTTACCATTTGGTTTGAAAAATGCCCCGAGTGTGTTTTCTAGGATGATGCGAAAATTGCTGGATCCCCTGAAAAATCCATGTATTTCGAATTTTATGGATGATATCCTCATTGCTACGGAAACATTTGAGGAACACGTTACCTCTTTGAATATGCTGTTTGATAGACTCAGAGAGGCTAACTTAACCGCTAGACCAACAAAATGCTGTATTGGTTGTAAAGAATTGGAATTCTTGGGACATACAGTACATCAGGGTAGCATGATCCCTGATCCCAAGAATCTGGAAAAACTAAAAAGAGCACCTAGACCACAAACAAAAAAAGATGTGCGATCTTTCGTGTCTCTGTCTGGTTTTTACCAAAAGTATATCAAACATTTTAACTTTATATGTGCTCCTTTGACCGATTTAACTCGCAAAGGTCAACCTGATACTATAATTTGTTCAGCACAGTGTGAATTGGCTTACCCGGAGTTAAAAGAGAAGCTTACAAGCAGGCCAGTGTTGCAATTGCCTGACTTGACTAAAGAATTTATTGTGAGAAGTGATGCAAGCAATGTAGGCCTGGGCGCTACATTATTGCAAAGGTCTTCCTCACAAGATGGGGAATTGAACCCAGTCGCTTATGCTAGCCGCAAATTGAACAAGGCGGAAAAAAATTACTCAACCAGTGAAAAAGAATGTCTCGCTTTAATAGGGGCTATAAAGAAATTCCAGATTTATTTATATGGCCGGACATTTGTGGTCCAAACGGACCATTCTCCCCTCGTGTTCTTGTCACAGGCCAAGCACGAAAATTCTAGATTATTGAGATGGTCTCTCTTGTTGAAACCACACTCATTTTTAATAGAATACATTCCCGGCCCTTTGAACATTGGCGCAGACTTTTTGAGCAGACATCCTTATGATAAAGATCAGAAAAACGAGTAAGACTTCATGGAGCTAAGTTATCTCGCATATTATAACCTGCAAATGAATTCATGTTTTAGGATGGGAGGTATGTAGCAAAATATGCGAGAATAAACGCTCAATTCAGTACGATTTAGGCAAAAAACGATAATAAATACATTAGCCCGCATGTGTCTGACGGTTGGCATCTTCGAAGCCAGCACCGCTGCTTTTTGCACAGTGCTAAGCCTATAGAACGATTTCACGGAAAAAGTCTGACACGCTTTAGTTTCGTTTTCGAGAAACACTACTAATAGTTAACCTTTGCCCAATCTGCTGATTACACTTTGTAGTCTAGCCTTACAATTAACTATTGGCGGAAGTATACCGCAATATAGCTATCTGAAGTAACACTTTTTGTCAACTTTGTAGCAAAATCAGTAGTAATCCTTACATTTTTTGGTAATATTACACGATACGATGCTAACTAGTAACGCAAATTCTTAAACCCGCCCCGTCTATCCCGCTTCGATGACACAGTCTGCAACGCATATATTCACACTGCGAAAAAGCCAGCCAAAGCATAACCACGCAGACAGTTTTATTTCCTCCTCGTGGTAACATTTCTGATGTAACTAAAACAAGTTAGTTATTTGAAAAAAATACATGCTCGCAAGATGAAGGAGGGGAAGATGGCGGACTTGTGTAAAAATTTTATTTGACGATGGACGATGAAATAAATTGGAAATTTTAAACCATTAGGAAGTTCCCCATAAGAATTATATGGTAGTGTGACGTGGAGTTGGCTGAGTAAGAATGTACTTTAAAATATATGATAGTCCCAGTATTAAAGAAGTTATTGAAGAAATACTATTATCTAAGAACACACGACCAGACACACTGGCGTTCCTGCTCATGTTTTTGGTAACGTTAGGGGGACGCAAGCTGGAAAAAGAGGCAGGGAGGTACATTCAAATTCGCTTGAGGTGAACAGAGTATGAATGGGAAAGGGAAACGGTAGGAGAAATGTAATCCTAAACGTGATATCTTTTGTATTGGGCATGACTAGAGCAGACGGGCCAATCGACCACCAGTTATTCAAAATTGTTTTGGGTTTTTCATTCAAACTGCATTTGAATTCAAGTAGTAGAACGTTACGATTGGCTGGGCTGGTAGATATTAGCAAAAGGCTTTGATTATCCATTGCCAGTTGAACTAAAATTTGTATACAGATAAGCTGAAAAAACAGCTGTGTTAATTTTAAAATAAAGAATAAATTCACAGTCTGTACAGTTCGGAGGAAGCTGAGGCCATTTCTTCACAAAATCAGCGTCATTTGTTTATATATTTCTTGATTGTGAGGGTCTATGTTCCTGTTGCCGGCTGGTGACAGGAAACCTGCTGAGTGCTTATAAACGCCAACCAGTCTCCAACCAACTAACGGGTTCCTTTATATGCTGTTGAATTGTAGGGTCTATGTAGGGTCTATGGGTTCCTGTAGTAGGAGCTTTGGCGATTGTTGAACTTGAAATTTCTGCAACTACCCATCGTATTATCTTACAACAAGGACTCTCAGGTGAAGAGTAAAACCTCTGGGGCATCTCTGACATTTTCTTGTGTTTCAAAATATTACACAGGAATTTTATGGGGGTATGAGGAACTACAGCCCTCATATACAGTGACTCTCCCGGTAGATAACTAAAGTGAACTCTGTAATACTTTATCCAGGAAGGACATTTATAAATTAGATAACTAAAGTGAACTAATTTAATATTCCATACAGGAAGAACATTTATAATACATAATAACTTTTAGTTATTGGGCAGATTGTCCCAACATTTTAAATTGTTCTTTTTCTGTAAACTATCTTGTCTTTGTTTTCAAAGACCTGTCCACAAGCTATGAATGGACAGGCAAAATAAATTGTAAATACTTTTTTTTAAAGAAAAACTTAACTGCTAGTTATTAACTTCTTTTATAGAAACTTAAAGTGTTTGATTGTTGTGTACCATCATTCATTTCTCCCCTAGACACTAGGTACACCATACACCATACACTAGAGCCACAAGATTTACCGTGTGAGACCTAGGGAGGTAACGTTAGGTTCTCTGCACATAATTCATCATCATCATCTCTAGAGTCAGAGACCTACATGTGCTTGACCTCACACGGTTATAGCAGACACCTTTTCATTCTTTTAGGACACCATCATAACCTCCCCAGCAAAATCAACTTTGCTACACAGGGCTTCTAGCATTTCTATTTTTATGTTGTCCATGCCTGCTGATTTTCTTTCTTTGTGTCATATTTATTGCTTTCTCTACTACTGATCTGAGAATGTTTGGGCCTTCATTGTAATCTGGTGATGGTTTTTACCTCTTGTTACGTGCAGTTTTCATAACTGGTAATGTAGTCGGTCTGTATACTTGTTATGTTTGAAAATATTTTGAATAAGATTTTGGGTCTAATGTATTTTTCGTTAGAACCCTAATCTAAGGGCGAATACTCATTTTTTGCTTTGAGGGAAAGTAAATATGTAGTTTCTCCTCTTAAAAGGTTATACCAGCTGACTGCTTAGGTCAGAGGTGATGTGAACAGCGCATGCCCGAATTCGAGAGAGTTTGAAGAAGATTTCCTGTGCGGGAGGCCGTTTTGTTGAAATGGGTTCGTCAGACG
Source organism: Oreohelix idahoensis (assembly GCA_024509875.1). NCBI lineage: Eukaryota > Metazoa > Mollusca > Gastropoda > Stylommatophora > Oreohelicidae > Oreohelix > Oreohelix idahoensis. The sequence continues at coordinate 41,015 of JAMPIV010019712.1, forward strand.
AAATGTCTGGTTACTTCTCTGCATTGCCTCTGGGGATGGAAACTCTTCCACTGTTATTTAAAGTCCCCTGTGTTATTTCTATTCGTCAGGAAGACGACAGTTGCTTCTAAGTTGTGTTAGGAATTCGAAGCAAGGTAAAAAACGAAACTTTCACACTTCCTTTGTAAGGATCATATTTTGAGTCAACCGGTGACGAGAGCTCACGAATGGTTGGAAGGCAAAGTATTCTACTTGTTATGCTCGTTGGAGCCATCTAAGACCGTTAGGTTTAGATTTACACACAGAGACCCAGGAGAATAGATGTTATTCTAAAACACGCATGATTAGCGGTATATCTTTGAACTTAGAAGTTTATGTCTGCAGATGAGGAATCCACAGGGGTTACTGTTTTATAGAGGCCTAATATATAACTATCTGGAGTGGAAGACCAGATGAGTTACCAGTTATTGCTATTATAACTTTGAAAATGAAAACTTGCCTGGTGTACGAGGGGGTTATATAAGACTATCTTCGAAAGGACAGCCTATCTTCGATACGTCCGATTAGAGGGATGGACTATGCTATTTTCGTCGCCCGCCATGTTTGGGGTCAGAAGTGTCAGAATGAAACTGTTGGATATTTATACAGTTATTTACCCGTTCTGTAATGCGAAGTTTTTTTTCTGCTAGTTGTGGAATGAGAGATAAATTGGAGTCTGCAACACTTTGATAATCATATATATTTATTGGAACTTATGTACATACAACTGTAGTGAACTGTCTTCATATCCGCCATGTTCCTGTGTCATGCTTACATGGATTTGTTTACGTCTTGTTGCTGTGACTATAATAAATGGGGAAAACGTTACTAGCTGTTCCTTTATTGACTCATCATCGTAAGTCTGTGTGACATTACTGTAACTTGTACTGTGGTCCGGTGTGGACATCCATCTACGTTATGCACACCTAATGTCAACACACCACCCACGCAAACCAGACCAGAGACATCCTACCTCTTCATCACCTTCACCATCTGTCGGTGTCTACCTTGATTCGGGTGTCCGAAGATAGGGTGAACTGTATTAGAACAACACAGAAGTAACACAACACCTTATCATCTTTGGTGGCCAAATGCTGGTTTGGTCTGGCACCAGCACATTCGGGGTCCCTTACCCATTCGACATTCAACAGACATCAACATTCAATCCGTGAAGTACCCTCATCACCATCTACTACGAGATATAGCAAGTTGGCTATATTTGCAAACTACCCGGCATTGCCCGAAATGGTGCAGTCTTTGGAAAAGGTCAAGTACACATCAAATTTTCAAATATATATTTAACTTTTTTTCAACAAGGACAGTGCAGTCGAATCGAGAAGTCCTACTTATTACATATCAACGGTGGATCTTCTTACACTGCTCTGTATTGAACATTGTAATAGTTTAGGCCAAGAATTTGTTATATATAAAGTGACATAGTTTGTGGTGGAAACTATAGTTTATATACTGCTATTAAGCCTTCTTTACAACACTCTTCATTCATACTATATGTGTTTATGTTTACATGTTACATGTCATTTGTAATTTGTAGTATTATATTAGTATATATTTCAGTGGGAGGTTGGGTGCGTGACTAATATAAGATATACCACGTGATAGAGGTCTTATATTAGTGTTCTATAGGTTCAGTTTTCTTCATTGAAAATCTGCTAGCGACAATTTGTTGCTATTTGTGTTAGTTGTGACGAGGTGTGCTTTTTTCGTTGTTTTTGTAACATTTGTTCTATTCTTTAGTTTTTATTAAATTTGTTTGTATTTGTAGGTCTACTCTTTCCTGTCATTTAGTTCTATACACCTTTATGTTTATACACTGTGACCTCATTTGTTTTGTTTACATTTTCGCAGTTATCACCACATCCTTTGTGAGATTTCCTTCAGTTTAGTTTTTTAGTTGACTTCTGCGAATGTTATCGTAGTGTTTTGAATATTTGTCTTCGTATTATTGTTATTGTTTTGTTTGCTATTGGTACACATACTTAGACATACACTATTAACATTTTGATTGAACTTTTGATATAAATGTATGATGGTATTATTATCGTAAAATAATCATACAAGTTCTTACAAAAGACTTATCTTCAAAAGACATTGAAATTAAGGGAGCTGATTATACACGTTTTTGTTAAAAACTTGCTCCTGTTTGGTTGAAATAAATTAATTTGTTATTTCAGGGATATTAGTCACATATTGTTAGACATTATGTCGACTTTAGATTACTTTATTGAGCAAGGGAAATCCCTGGGCAAGACGGGTGATAAGTTGGAGGAGTATGCTACCAGTCAATATGAAAAAGCACAAAAATTGGAAATTGATAAACTGAAGGCTGAAGAGAAAAAACAAAAAAGTGAGGAGAAAAGATTGGAATTAGAATTTGAACAAAAGAAATTGCAGATGCAAGTGGACGAAAAGAGATTCCAAATGGAAATGCAAAAACAAAATAGAGAAGCTGAGGCTGAACAAAAGAGATTAGCAGAGAGGCTGAACAAAAGAGATTAGAAAGAGAAGCTGAGGCTGAACAAAAGAGATTAGACAGAGAGGCTGAACAAAAGAGATTAGACAGAGAAGCTGAACAAAAGAGACTAGAAATAGAGGCTGAAGAAAGAAAAGAAAAAGCAAAGATGGAACATCAAGAGAAACTTTTAGCTTATGAGATAGAAAAATTAAAGTTGACAAATATGAGTAAGGTTAATCAGTCATCTGGTAATGATGGTAAACCTTCTACTTTTAAGGTTAAACTACCACCGTTCAATCCTTCCAGTGACGATATTACATTCTGGCTGGATAGATTTGAACGTTCCTGTCGTACTCATAATGTGGATAGATCACAATATGCAAATCAGTTATCAGAGAATTTGAGAGGTGATTCTCTGACTAGTTTAAGTCTGGTAGAAGAGGCTGATAAAGATAATTATGATGTTATTAGAGCAGCCTTGATAAAAAAATATCAATTGACAGAAGAAGGTTATCGTCTTTTATTTAAGACGATGGTGCCTGAGGCAGGAGTAGAATTCTCAGAATTCATTGCAAAGGCACGTCTTACATTTACACGATGGATTGAGCTATCCAAAACAGAAAAAACATATGAAGCACTTATGGATTTATTGCTCAGAGATAAGATTATGTCATGTGTAAATAAACCTTTCCTTGAATTTATACATGAGCGTAAACCCAAAACACTAAAACAAATGGAAGAATATTGTTCCCAATATGTCACTGCACATCCTGACGTGACTTTTGGCAACATTAAGATTAAGGAGAGTATTCCAGTTGCTTCAGCAACACCATACAATCCTAATTTATCACACAAATTTCAGGTACCACAAAACAGGTATGATAAAAAGGGTAACCATAATAGTTATCAAAACCAAGGTAACCAATCATTTCAGGGTTCTTCTTCGAAGAACTGGAGACGAGCCGACAGCCCTCGATTCAGGGGTTATCACAATTATAGGAATTTCCGCAGAGGAAGTCATTATAGAAACTATCCAAGTTATCCGTCATGGAGACAACAAGATCATAATTACAGAGATACTCATTATAATGAACATGATAATGGTAACCATGAGAACTATGACTCAAACCCAAATAGGGGTTACAATAGAGGAAACAATAATGATTACAGAGGCAATAATAATCGAGGTAGATCACAATACAAAAAACATAAATCACATTATCAGGCAAACTCTGCACAGCAAGAGTCCCATGAAGCCTATAAACAGACTAAAGATAATAATGATGCTAATAATATGGCATGTTCCGCTTTTGATTTTGGGAGAGCATCTCAGTGCCCCCAATGCAAAACATTATTTGAACCAACTACAGTGTCTACTTTAAGTTGCGGTCATCCTCTTCCCGCTCTTCCTGCGCCAGTCGCGCATGATGGAAGAGGTTCTCTTGTCTTACATAAAGGTCTAGTAAATGATAATCCAGTCTCAGTTCTTTTTTTTTATTCTGGATGCACCACAATTGGTGTTAGGCAGTCACTCGTAGATCCTTCTCGTGCCACAGGAAAAGTAGTCAAATGTGTAACATTTGGCGGCACCTTAGAGAAATACTCTACTGCTATCATTAAGATTGCTACTCCTTTCTTTACAGGAGATGTACACGCATGTCTTCTGTCGAATCCGATCGCTGATCTTATCATCGGTCGTATTCACGGAGTCAAAGAATGCACTCCGCAACAAATTTCCTTTTGGGAAAAACAAAATATGCAAACTGCTAATGCTGTAGTCACTAGAGCTCAAGCTCTTCATATGCCTCAAACTTCATCTACTGAAGATAATGAAGTGCATAACCAAGATGATCCCTTGGTAATTTCTCGTGACTCATTTATAAAACAGCAAGAAGATGATCCCACTCTAACGAAATTCTTCACTCTTGCAATAAAAGGTGATCCAAATAAAGATACAAATCGTAAATCTTGGATTACAATGAAGAATGGCGTACTTGTACGTATGGTTCAAGACTCCACTAAGTCAAGTCATTCTCAAATTCTTGTGCCCAATAATTTGAGAGTTAAAATTTTGCAGCACGCTCACGACTCTCGGTGTGCTGGACATATGGGTTTTTCCCGTACGAAGCCAAGAGTTCTTGCGGCTTTCTTTTGGCCATTAGTAAACAAGGACAAACGGATATATTGTCGATCTTGTAAAGTATGTCAAGAGGTCAAATCTAAAGATCCACGCCATGCTGCACCTATACAGGTTGCAGACATTCCTATTCGGCCGTTTAGAAAATGGCAATAGACATTATTGGTCCGTTTAAGATCAAGTCTGCCAGAGGACATCAGTTTATCCTGACATGTGTTGATATGTGCAGACGTTGGCCAGAGGCAATTCCTCTGAAGAGCATTACTACTGCTGACATTGCAGATGCTCTTTGGCTTATATTTTCTCGTCTGGGATTCCCCGGAGAAATATTATCAGACCATGGCACCCAGCTAATATCGGATACCATGTCTCAAGTAATGTCTACTCTGCAGATAGAGAGATCTTTGAGTAGTATCTATCACCCAATGTCTAATGGGATGGTCGAACGCCTAAATAGAACACTCAAAAACTTATTGGGGAAGATAACTGTGGATCATCCTCAAGAATGGGACAGGGTTTTACCTGCGGCCCTCGTCGCCTACAGAGAGGTCCCCAATGAACATACAGGATTTTCTCCCTTTGAACTTGTCTTTGGCGTGCGACCGCGCGGCCCTATGTCTTTGCTTCATGATCTCATAACCGCTGATAATATTAACGATGACACAAAATCCTCTTACGAATATGTCATCGCGCTTAGACAAAAGATTATCGGAGCATGCAAATTAGCAACTTCTTCTTCTGAATTCGCTAAACAGAAGGCAAGGCAATTTGCCAATAAGAAAAGAACATTACGACAACTTTGTCCTGGTGACAAAGCATTTCTTTTGCTACCTTGTAGGGAAAACAGACTTCTTATTTCTTGGACAGGTCCGTACGATATAATATCGAAAATTTCAGATGTTGACTATATTGTCGATATTGACGGGAAGCATAAAACCTTCCACATCAACATGCTTACGGAATTCCATGAACGTCCGGATTATATACAGCCTATTTTCCAGGCAACGGACGATTCTCCAGTCCAACATGGTCATTACTCATCACTGTCCGTAATACAGGATGAGGAAACAAGTTTTTCAGATGTAAATCTTCCTCTTCCGATGATTCCACTTCATTCTAGTGAATCACGGAAAAATGTTACTGTCTCTCCTGATTTATCTCTAGGAGAACAGCGACAAGTTTCGGCTATGTTACAAACATTTCAGGATGTCCTCACTGACATCCCTGGACAAACTCATGTCATTGAACATGACATTATTCTAACTGACCATAATCCTATTAGGGTCAGACCTTATTCTATCCCTATACATTTTCAAGCACAGGTTGAGAAGGAGTTGGATGAGATGATAGATTTAAAAATAATTGAACCATCCACTTCTGCATATTCTTCGCCGATGGTTATTGTTCGGAAAAAAGACAATAACATACGTCTTTGCGTTGACTATCGCAAATTGAATCAAGTTACGAAGTTTGACGCTGAACCTATGCCTTTACTAGAAGAGCTACTTACTAGGCTTTCTAAATCTCATTTTTTCACTAAACTTGACTTGTCTAAAGGATATTGGCAAGTTCCTTTATCTGAACGCGCCAAACCACTTACGGCTTTTTCTACACCTAGAGGCCTTTTCCAATGGAATTTCATGCCTTTCGGCCTTATGAACGCACCTGCAACATTCGTACGCATGATGCGTCGAATCCTATCTTATCGGTCAGATGTCATTGCATACCTAGACGACATCTGTCTTTTCAGCGATACTTGGAAAGATCACTATTCGGGGTTAGATGAATTACTGTCTACTTTACGCGAGCATAACCTGACAGCGAAACCCTCTAAAGCCTGCATTGGTTTTAGCGAAATTTCTTTCCTAGGCCATCGAGTCGGTCATGGTTTCCTAAAGACAGAGGACCATAATATCACTAAGATACTTAACATCTCTATTCCTAAGACTAAAAAGCAAGTGCGAACTCTCTTAGGTCTTATACAATTTTATGGACGATTCATTCCGAATCTATCCTCTATCATGGCACCTCTTTCTACACTACTAAAGAAAGCGTCTCCTAATATGGTTCACTGGTCTCAGGAATGCCAATCCTCGCTGGATAAGATCAAAACTATGTTTTCAACACCACCTATTTTAGTGTTACCTACTAAAGATAAGACATTTTTTCTTCGTAGTGACGCTTCATCCACTGGGATTGGAGCGGCACTAATGCAAGAGTACTCTGGAACTCTGCATCCTGTAATGTATATCTCCAGAAAACTTAATGCGGCAGAAAGGAATTACTCGGTTTTAGACCGTGAACTGTTGGCTATGGTCTGGTCAATTCTCAAACTACAAAGATTCCTTCTAGGCGCACATTTCATAGTAGAAACCGACCAGAAAGCTCTTACGGCTATACAAAGTAAGAATTTGAAGAGCTCGAGGTCTACTCGATATGCAATTGCTCTTCAACCTTTTCATTTCTCGGTACGAGCTATCCGTGGATCAGATAATGTGATGGCAGACATTTTGTCTAGATGCCCACATGATTCCACCTAACTTTTATGTCTTGGACTTCCTAATACGTCTAAGTCTATAATAGTTTCTTTCTATATCAAGTTAGGTACACATTTGTAATTTGTAATATAGTGATTGCATCACTACTTAGGGGTTCATTTATGTATATTCACCGCTGTTCTTTGATGATTTTTCTTCTTTGTTAATAATGAACTTAATATACTTAATATGAAATTGTGATTGAAATTATTGTATGCATTGTGTCATTGCCAGTATTGTAGAATACGTTGGTGACACCTCTCTGGAAACAGTTATACTTAGAGAAACGCTTTCTCTCAGATTATGAGGTATATTTTCTCACCAGTCGCTCCATATGTCGACTTAGCCTCACATTTGGCGTTATATTTATTATTTATACTTTTCATCTGCGCATTATTCATGCGTTGTGAGCCTATTGTATGTTGCTCCTAGATGTATTTCCAAAAAAAAAGTTTCATTTTTTTTTTTCTCGGGAGGTGTGGTAAGACTGTTAAATGCAGTTTTCATAACTGGTAATGTAGTCGGTCTGTATACTTGTTATGTTTGAAAATATTTTGAATAAGATTTTGGGTCTAATGTATTTTTCGTTAGAACCCTAATCTAAGGGCGAATACTCATTTTTTGCTTTGAGGGAAAGTAAATATGTAGTTTCTCCTCTTAAAAGGTTATACCAGCTGACTGCTTAGGTCAGAGGTGATGTGAACAGCGCATGCCCGAACTCGAGAGAGTTTGAAGAAGATTTCCTGTGCGGGAGGCCGTTTTGTTGAACTGGGTTCGTCAGACGAAATGTCTGGTTACTTCTCTGCATTGCCTCTGGGGATGGAAACTCTTCCACTGTTATTTAAAGTCCCCTGTGTTATTTCTGTTCGTCAGGAAGACGACAGTTGCTTCTAAGTTGTGTTAGGAATTCGAAGCAAGGTAAAAAACGAAACTTTCACACTTCCTTTGTAAGGATCATATTTTTAGTCAACCGGTGAAGAGAGCTCACGAATGGTTGGAAGGCAGAGTATTCTACTTGTTATGCTCCTTGGAGCCATCTAAGACCGTTAGGTTTAGATTTACACACAGAGACCCAGGAAAATAGATGTTATTCTAAAACCCGCATGATTAGCGGTATATCTTTGAACTTAGACGTTTATGTCTGCAGATGAGGAATCCACAGTGGTTACTGTTTTATAGAGGCCTAATATATAACTATCTGGAGTGGAAGACCAGATGGGTTACCAGTTATTGCTATTATAACTTTGAAAATGAAAACTCGCCTGATGTACGAGGGGGTTATATAAGACTATCTTCGAAAGGACAGCCTATCTTCGATACGTCCGATTAGAGGGATGGACTATGCTATTTTCGTCGCCCGCCATGTTTGGGGTCAGAAGAGTCAGAATGAAACTGTTGGATATTTATACAGTTATTTACCCGTTCTGTAATGCAGGGGTTTTTTTTCTGCTAGTTGTGGAATGAGAGATAAATTGGAGTCTGCAACACTTTGATAATCATATATATTTATTGGAACTTATGTACATGCAACTGTAGTGAACTGTCTTCATATCCGCCATGTTCCTGTGTCATGCTTACATGGATTTGTCTACGTCTTGTTGCTGTGACTATAATAAATGGGGAAAACGTTACTAGCTGTTCCTTTATTGACTCATCATCGTAAGTATGTGTGACATTGCTGTAACTTGTACTGTGGTCCGGTGTGGACATCCATCTACGTTATGCACACCTAATGTCAACACACCACCCACGCAAACCAGACCAGAGACATCCTACCTCTTCATCACCTTCACCATCTGTCGGTGTCTACCTTGATTCGGGTGTCCGAAGATAGAGTGAACTGTATTACAACAACACAGAAGTAACACAACACCTTATCATCTCTGTTGTCGTCGAATAGTTCTTTAACGTATTCTGCCTTTTGTATTTAATTTGTATATATTATCAACTGGTTTCTAAATGCGTAACGTACCAAATGCAGCATGTTCTCTTTACATCGTTTGTTCCAATGGCATTTTTCTGGTTATTCTTGTCAGTTCTACATTGGTGATCTTACCTTAACCAGATCAGAAGGTCTTTTATTTTTTGGACATCTGTCCAAATATAACTGACGGACCTTGTGTCTAGGTTGAACAGGACGCGCCAAATAGATTAACATTGGTCAACTTATCATTCTATGTATATTTTTCTCTCCATTCTGCGCAAACAACTACTCATGAAAATCTGTGTCTTTCTAATTGTTATTTTGTTTACTCTCCATGTTTCGCAGCCTTACTGTAGGTAGGATAGCTTTGACAGTTGAGTTGAAGATTGTTATGCTATTTTATTTTATTAATGTATTGGTGCAGGTAATACTATCTGACAGCACTCCTTACCAACACACACAAAAACCAACCACTTAAAACACCTTATATAGCAGGCCTGAACAACAGATCAGAACAGCTGAGTTGAAAATTCTTATTTTTTTAACTACCTGGCATCACTCCTCTTACCAAAAAACCCAACCATTAAAATTACACTATATAGCAGACCTTCACAACGGGCTGATCACCCGTTGCCAGTCACTTCGATTACGGAAACAACAGCAAATGGGTTGATTTGCCGTTGCCCTAAAGACGCCACTAGGCGTGATGGGAAACAATGGCAAAGAAAACCTATCTGCTGTTGCCCTAAGACGCCACTAGGCGTAATGGCCACTGACTGCTTTGACGGTCTGTGGCTAAGGACAGAAGAAGAAGAAGAATATAGCAGACCTGAACAAGTGATCAGAATCGCACAAATCCACATTATGGCATTAAATTCACCAAGAGCTAACGCTCAATGAAGCGGATCAAAGACATGACAAGACCTGGCATCGCAAAAAAAAAAAACAGAGTTAAAAAAGTAATGCTTGTTTTGTTTTGATTGTATACTTGTTTTTTTTTTCCAGCAAGACCTCACTCGTTTATTTGGTTTTTTTTTAAATCTTTATTCGTGTGCTGACCCACAGAAAATATGCCTGCGTCACCTCACCGTCACGTGATTGCAGAAGGAAACGAAGATGGCGTATCACTCAGCACTGGCCATTCCAGAAATTTTGATGCAGAACTGCCAGAAAACGGATCATTTCGAGCTACCTCTGGAAGCGGAGGGGTGAACAATGTTGGAGTGGTTAAGGGGGGCGTTGCCAGCCTTATCAGCAAGTTCCAGTGCCAGTCGCAGTTCTCGAGTTGTGTGAAAGTGGCCCCTGAGAAATTTGGTCGTGCGCAATGTCGAGAGCTGAAATCTGCGTACGTTCTATCTCTCTCTGTGTCTCTCTCTCTGTCTCTCTCTCTGTGTCTCTCTCTGTCTCTCTCTGTGTCTATGTCTCTCTCTGTGTCTCTGTGTCTCTCTGTGTCTCTCTCTGTCTCTCTCTGTCTCCCTCTGTGTCTCTGTCTCTCTCGGTCTCTCTCTGTCTATGTCTCTCTCTGTCTCTCTCTATGTCTCTATCTGTCTCTGTCTCTCTCTGTCTCTCTCTGTCTCTCTCTGTGTCTCTCTCTGTCTATCCATGTCTTTCTCTGTCTCTCTATGTCTCTTTATGTGTCTCTGTCTGTCTCTCTGTGTCTCTGTCTCTCTCTGTGTCTCTGTCTCTCTCTGTCTCTCTGTCTATCTCTCTGTCTCTCTATGTGTCTCTCTCTATGTCTCTCTCTGTCTCTCTCCGTGTCTCTCTCTGTCTCTCTGTGTCTGTCTGTCTCTCTGTGTCTATGTCTCTCTCTGTCTCTCTCTGTCTATCTCTGTGTCTCTCTCTGTGTCTCTCTGTCTCTGTATGTCTCTCTCTGTCTCTCTCTTGGTCTCTGTCTCTCTCTGTGTCTCTCTGTCTCTATCTGTGTCTCTGTCTCTCTCTCTGTCTCTCTGTCTCTGTCTCTCTCTATCTCTTTCTCTCTCTTTATCTCTGTCTCTCTCTGTCTCTGTCTCTGTCTCTGTGTCTCTCTCTGTCTCTGTCTCTCTTTGTCTCTGTCTCTCTCTGTCTCTCTCTGTGTCTCTGTCTCTCTCTCTGTCTCTCTCTGTCTGTTTCTCTCTATCTGTCTCTCTCTGTCTGTCTCTCTCTGTCTCTCTCTCTCTGTCTGTCTCTCTCTGTGTCTCTCTTGCTCTATCTATGTATCTTTGTCTCTCTCTTTGTCTCCCTCCCTCTCTCTGTCCGGCTCTCTCTGTCTAATCTGTAGGTACGTATTTGCGCTATAATAAATTATATTTAGAGTTTTTAATCATATTTAAAATCTTGACACCTTCCTCTTATTTTAGTTCTTCCACTTCGCTCTTTATTTCCTTATGTTAGTTTCATATTAAATCCTCATTACTCACTCTTTCATACTTTTGTTTGAAACCACTGATTCACATATCATTCTGTATTTAAAACACACTGCCATTTACTGTAGAGCTTGTCACGGCAACCGGGCAATCTTGATCTACTGGTAAATTTCTGGGGAACATTTAGTAGACCTTTAATCGACGCTGGCAAATAAAAGATTAGTCTTTTGTTTGCCACCGTCGATTAAAAGCAAGGGAAATTTTGGTGCAACCCCTCTCCCATCGGCACGTAAAAGTGTAATGTTCCCAGGATTACAGGTAATTTTGCCACGCTAACAGAAAAGGAACGAACTTTATTTCTGAGAAGGTTAAAATGAACAACCCAAGAGCTAGCTTGCTAAGATTCACTTGATTCTTAATCTGCCTAAGATAAGAAAGCGATAATTTCTTTGACGTGAAGTTAAAGTTGGTAAAATATCATTTGTTCTAAACTTTCAACGGCTCTGGACATGGAGATGCAGGAAATATGTTACGACAGAGACAAAAGTTGCGTACTTGAAAATCGCAAATACTTGGAACCCTACAAATAGGCATGGTTTAGTTTGGTTGTAAGGACTATCTTCATTGCACACGGACAACTCCATCAGTGCACCGATCTCCTCCCTTAGATCACACAAGAAGGATCTCAGCACAGTACACGGCGAGAATCCCAATGTTTGAATTCAGGAATCACATATTCTATAAATATATTTAGTGCGTAGGTTTCTAAGTTTTTTTATTTTGCCAAGGAAGTGGCCTTATGGCCTACTCTTTACGATTTTCCACTGCCGTGGATTTTTAACGTGCGCAACTTGCACGAGGGACCTCCTATTTTTTTCGCCCTTATCCGAGAAGGCTAGGCATCTGATATCACTACCAATGAGACCCGGGGGGAGTATGACATCCTTAGGACTACTGGTTATGAAAGAAAATTCCCATAAATTATATTCCCTATACTGGGAATCGAACCTGATACCTTTATGCTTCGAGGCGGACGCCAAGCTTCTTAGCCACTCTGACCACGCTGCAAATAGATATAATTTATCAAAGTAGACCTTTAGACATGTCAGTGTTTGTAAAGTAGACTGTCGCAGCTCCTGGGTGGCCTACCGCTGCTGTATAGTGAAGACCTTTCATCAATGGACTAAATGGAAAAACCTGACTAATTGCTTGCAGTCAAAGCTAAGTCCGTGATAACTTTTGGTACAGAACGTTAGAGCCAGCAGTTTCGAAAGTAAGAGCCTGACCAGAAGTGAGGAAATAATCTCATAATCATGATTTTCCTGTCTACATGAAGCATTTACTGGAAGCCTGGCATCAAGCATTCACATGCTCATCATGAGGTTGCCTGCACATGCTTAACCTCGTGGTATTTGCCTTGTACGAGATGCTTGCAGGGGCAGTAAAACTGTTCTTTCTTTGTTTCAACAAGGATCCCCCCTACCGCACGGGAAATAAACGAGATTAAAATCTAAGGAAGGAGGGAGGAAGGAAGGAAGAATAGGAGGGAGGCAGGGAGGGAGGAAGGAAGGAAGAATAGGAGGGAGGCAGGAAAGAAGGAAGGAAGGAAGAATAGGAGAGAGGCAGGAAGGAAGAATAGGAGAGAGGCAGGAAGGAAGGAAGAATAGGAGGGAGGCACGGAGGGAGGCAGGACGGACGGAAAGGGAGGGAGGAAGGAAGACCGACCGGCTGGCCGGCCGGGAGGGAGGGAGGACGTATTGGCGGATTGGTGGACGGTGTTAAAAACCCTCAAAAAATTAAGAAAAAAATGTACCACAATAAGAATGACACGGTTGGGAGGAGCATTGCATTCTTGACATATAAGGTCAAGGTAGTCTCATATCACATACTGCCATAGGGGAGTGCAGTGTTAGAGACTTCACTATACTAGGTCCAGCATCGACAGGTGGGGTGACAATTTCCTTCCTCTCTGCCTTTCCTTCCTTAAGTGAAAGAGCAGAGTCAATTACCCATTTACAGCTAGGTAGACTGGAGAGTGTCGATACTGTGATCCGAATCCGGCACCTTTGCCGCAAGAGATCAGCTCTTTAACCACTCTGCCAATCGGACACTCATTCTTGACATATATGGAAATTCAAAAAGAAAAAAGAAAGCCTAACACTTACTTACTTAGTCGTTCCCCTTCTACCGTGAGGTGTAGAGGTTTGGAAGAGAGAGCGCCAGACTATCCTATCGGCTGTCTTCCTCCTGACCTGGCTCAATTCTAGTCCTCGGTCCTTCAAAGATTGTCTAATGTTGTCCTCCCAGCGGACTCTGGGTCGTCCTGGGGGTCTGGACCCCTGGCTCTTTGTTTCCCATGCTTGTCGTGGTAGCCGATCTTCTCCCATTCTGCAGACATGGCCAAACCATCTTAGTTGGGACTGTTCTACTTGGGTCTGCAGGGGGTGGGGTTTTAGGCCTTGACGTATCGTCTGGTTGCGGACCATGTCTCCTCTTGTTACTTCAACCACCTTCCTAAGATACCTCATTTCTGAGGTTTGGATCTGGCTTTTGTGGGTTGTAGCCTAACACAACAATAACAATCTTCAACTCACAATCCACGGCAGTCCTGCTGTAGTGGTTCTGGCACACAAAGGCAACAACAAAGATAACCAGAGAGACTTTCATAAATGAGTGCTTGAGCAGAATTTAAAGATTGAAAGGGTATGACAGGGTTACCAATGTGGAACTGATGAGATGAACCAGACAAGCGCCAGTGGAATAAGAGGTGGGGAGAGATGCTGGCTTTTGGGGTAGAAGTGACGGATTGTCTCACTTGATCTGCCGTAGTGGTCCACGAATGGCCCGACGGGGAGAGTAAAATGATGAGGTTTTCCAAGGTAGCAACCTACACTCAAGATTACTCTTGGCAGTGATTTAAATAGGAAGATGATGCTCCTATTTCAGGGAGTCTCACAGGGATTTTAGGGTGGCAAGTAAAACAACTGCGATACTAAGTTTGTTGTAAACTTGGGATCCCCCGCCCACTTCTTGAGTATATAATTTAGGGGGTTGCAGTAAATCTGGTAAGGAAATAAATATGTATATTTATTCACAAATAAAACGGTATTGAATCAGTTTTCCAAATTAACGGTACACGGGCAACACGTGTCAGCCACAGTTACAAACAGGCAACAAGGACAAGAAATATAGACAGGTTAAGACAAATTCTATAGACACTGCAAACACGTTATATATATATATATATATATATATATATATATATATATATATATATATATATATATATATATATATATATATATATATATATATATATATATATATATATAATCTCTGTGTGTCTGCGTGTGTATGTATATATAATTTTTTTAAATGAAGTATTGTTTAAACAAGGGTAAAGAGTGAAAATGTTTAACATTTAGACAAAAGTTAAATCAATTTAAAATGATCTTTAAGAGAAACTTATCATCATTGGAGGTTATAAATGAAAGGTGGCGATTTTATAAAAGTAGCCCATTCACTGAGACCGCCAATTCTAACTTAGCTGTGCAGATGGCTGTAATGAGTTGCCTCTGAGTGCTGGTCCTCAGTAAAGTCTTGACTGTTCTTTCTGTCTTCAGAAGTCCAGTGGCTTGGTGGAAAGAATTTCTTTGCGTTGAAGGAGTAAAGTCCGCAATAGTCGCCATTTTGAGTGTCCTCTAGACACTCTATTATAGGTGGTGCCCATAGCTTAGTACTAATAACTAATACCAGGAACTGAGAGAAATAGAAAATCGTATCTCCCTTAAGTTTTATGTCTCCTGATGTAAGTATCAGGCGACCTCCTTTTTCCTCCACCATGTCATCTTCCTCTGAATTTTAACCGATGCCCGGGAGAATAACATTTCAGATACTCGAGTCAGATGAATGTGGGTTCGGAGAGCAGAAGAAGGCAAATGCGTCATTTTAACATATATATATATATATATATATATATATATATATATATATATATATATATATATATATATATATATATATATATATATATATAAATAAATATATATATATATATATTATATCTTCTTCTTCTTCTGTTCTTAGCCACAGACGTCAAAGCAGTCAGTGGCCATTACGCCTAGTGGCGTCTTAGGGCAACAGCAGATAGGTTTTCTTTACCATTGTTTCCCATCACGCCTAGTGGCGTCTTTAGGGCAACGGCAAATCAACCCATTTGCTGTTGTTTCCGTAATCGAAGTGACCAAAAGAAACGCACATATTAATTGTTCTGATTTTCAGACAAATAAAATAAAAAAATCAATTTTAAATCGTCTTTAAACCCAACTTTAGCAATGCAAGACGATACTGCACGTGGAAAATTTGTGCTGCGGTGAGTTGTTTACGGCGTAGATTAGCAAACGCTCAGAATAAAAATTCATTACAGTTCGTGCATTTCATGATTTTTCATGCACGACTTTTGGTTGTCTGTTGTTCACCCAATTCTCTATAAAATGCGCGTAGAACCCATAAACATTTCAGACAGCAAAACGATGCCTAGACTGAATATTGACGAGCGTAATCAAGCAGTGGGAATGCTCAGAGGTGGAGCATCAGTTAGAGAGGTGTCCCAGGCATTTCAAGTTCACCATACCTCGATTTATTGTCTATTGCATCGAAACCAAACAACAGGGACCATCGCCGACCGACCCCGGTCTGGCACTCCACGCGTTACGACATACAGGCAAGACAGGGCCATTCGGCGCACTCATGAGCGAGACCGCTTCAAGTCCGCTGTAGCCACAGCCAGAATAACCATTGAAACTCGTGGCAACGCCATCAGTGGTCAAACCGTGCGCAGGAGGTTAAGGGAAGCTCAGTTCATATGCCATAGACCCTACACCGGACAGATCCTCACAGCTCAACACCGGCAGGCACGATTGGACTGGGCTCTCAACCGTGGCTATCTAGGGCGTCAAAGTTGGCGAGACGTGGTCTTTTCCGACGAAAGTCGGTTCTGCATCCACCACAACGACGCCCGAATTCGAATTTACAGACGACCAGGAGAACGATTCGAAGACAACTGTGTCATTGAACGAGATCGCTATGGTGGTCCATCTGTGATGGTATGGGCTGCCATCAATTACAGATTCAGGTCCAGGCTCATCTTTATCGAAGGCACCTTAACTGCCCAGCGGTATGTGGATGAAGTACTCAAACCCCACCTGCTTCCGCTGTTGGCAGCAAACGGAGGCGCCGCCAGAATGGTGTTTCAACAGGACAATGCAAGGCCACACTCCGCTCGTGTTACTCAGGGATTTTTGCAGCAGAATGGAGTTCGAGTTATGCAGTGGCCTGCATCTAAACTGAATCGAACATTTTTGGGACGTATTGGGACGACATGTGCAACGACAGGCCCCTCACAATCAACGACAGCTGAGAGACGCTCTACAGAGAACTTGGAATGCCATCCCGATGGAAACCATTCAACACTTGGTGAGGTCGATGTCTAATCGTCTTCAAGAATGTGCCAGAGCTATGGGGGACACACCCAATATTAAGACATTCACGCTGTGGTTTGAACAAACTTTAGTGCAGTTGGATATTTTGTTGGTACTTCAGAATATGCAGAAGTGCGATCTCATGGGGGAAGGGGGGGGGGGGGGTGGGGGATTTGAAAACGTAATTAAACATTCAGACACTTCATGTGCGTCATTATTTTTGTTTGTTGCTTATATTTGAAAATAACATTTTATGCCATGTGCGCACGAAGCAGTCACCAGCTCTTGCAGTTATAGTTTATGTGGCAAGATATTGTACGTGATATGGTTGCCATCCTCCTACACATCTTTACAGAAATAAGCATTTTGTGCATGTAAAAGGCACAAGAAAAGTATATGTTACAACTTACCCCTTCAATATTAAAAGGTTATTATCCAGACTTGTGCACAGATTGGCCGATGGCATATCCTGCAGCTGTTTAAGGCGCAGTTTTCCCCCCTCCAGCTACTAATAATTGTTATGTTATGTTATCATTTCAAGCTTTTAACACACGGACTGATTTATAGGAGTCGGGATTATAAAAGCTTTTAACGAATTATGGTACATTTTTAATTTTACAAAGTGAATTCTGGCTTTAATCTCTATTAAATCTTCAATCACCTAATCCTGGCGTCTGACGATGACGGAATCTGAACGTTTTAATTTTCAAACGTTAGAAACGCGACCACGCGAAGTTGCTTTAGTTAGTTTATTTTGGGAGGAACCTAATCACGATTTAATTTAGTTTATTATCTAATTTTAAGCCAACCATACGGTAGGGCGTCTCAGTTTCGTAAAATTTCCAACTACGTATCATGATAATTATTGGCATAGCCGTATATGATAGTGTAACTAGTTGTTACCTTTACCGGAAACAATTAAATAATATGCCTTACCCCTCTTCTTCAAAGATGTACTGTCTTCTTACCATCTTTGTTGGTGAAGACCAGATGTCTTGATGGAAACGATTATGAAATTTTCACTTCTTTTTTATCCTTTGTCGCCTACTGGTAAAGCAGTCAGTGACCATCACGCCTGGTGGCTTCTTGTAGGGGAGCAACAAACTGCTTCCACTTTGCTCGGGCGGCGGCAGTCCTTCGTATAGTGCTCCAGCTCTTGTTCATTCTTTGCATCACGGCCTCCATAGTTCTCCGCCAAGTTGTTTTTGGTCGGCCTCTCTTACGCTTTCCTTCAGGGACCCATGGCATAGCTGTTCTTGTGATGGCATCAGGGTCTCTTCTGAGGACGTGGCCAACCCAATTCCAGCGTCTGCAAGCTATGATGGTGTGCATGTCCTCTTGGTTACTCCGAGTAACCAGCTCTTGGTGGGTGTTCGGCCAAAAGATTCAGAGAATTTTCCTTAAGCAGATTATGTGGAAGGAGCACAATTTTGACATTTCCTTCTCTGTTACTCTCCAATATTCCGCACCATTAGAGAAGCACAGAAAGTACACAGCTCTCATGTAATCTTAATTTGGTGTTTGTGCTGAACGGAGAGGACTTCCAGATGTTGTTTGAACTAGCAAAGGCTGTTCTCGCTTTATTCATTCATTTGTTGATGTCTTTGCTTGTTCCACCGTCTGGTATGACATATCACCCGGTGTACTAATGCTTCAATCTTGTTGCAATCAAGATAAACCTGGGATTTGCGGGTTTTTTTTTCTGCAAGTCACTCCCGCCAGATTAAAAATTTATTATCTTAGAACCACCGTCCCTTGCTAATCCCTTGCTAATCTAACACATCTGTTTGTCCACTCCCAGACTTGATGAACGCCATCTCTCGCTTATCTATTAAATGCATGCGTTTTGAGTAAACACGAAGCCGGTGAACAAACAATGTCAGTGTGGTTTTAATCTTTATTGAACCTCCACCCCATCCCTCCTTCGCTAAATGGTGACTTTATTATTCACGTCTGGCTAAGCTAGTAAAATACGGGAGGGTCGAAAGTATCCTTCCCAGGATAAGATAAATATATGTAGATGAAGGCGTAAAAGGAATATAATGACTGGATGAATACTGACATACAGAAGTGGAATATAGGGGTAGAAAGTAAGAATAAACGGATGAATGACGTTCTGTGATAGTAGGAAACACCCTGAGGAAACCAGGTGATGGCATTACAAGGCAGTCAGCTTTCTTGAACCCCAAGGGTAGGATAAGTAGAGAGAGACTTGAAAAAACAAAGAGAAGGGAGATAGACATGAGTCTTCGTCGTGTCCATGCCTGGTGGCGAAGGTGATCATATCTTTCCACAATTAGCACTCATAACCTTCGACATTTGCTGCGGGAGACTGAGCACCTATGGGTTTGCCCGGAGTGCAATCACGTCGATTCTGATTAACAATAACAATCTTTCCACAACGTCCTGTCTCTAGTGCTATTTATCAAGTGTTGAAAGGAGAAAACAATGGAAGAACCTCGAAAAAAATGGCCCAGTGACGACTTGCCGTGAGTTTGTTGAAGTCCAATGCCAGATAGGGAGCTGAAGGTAATTGATTGTATGAGTGAACAGAAACTAGAATCTGAAATTGGTGCCAGGTACACATTGTTATAGCTTAGGCTATTACTTGCCTGTGTCAGTTCGATAATAAAGATTCAGTTTATATTTACAGGGTATCTGTGAGCTGTGAAAGCACAGATTCTGGTATACAGAGCAATGTAGTGGAAAACTTGAGTCCAGCTGCAGAGGAAACTAAGCTATCTTTGGGGAGCGAGTCAGAGGGACCTGCCGGAGGTGGAGCGTCTGTCAGTAGAGAGGGCATTTATTCTTCCACCCCAACACGGTTACAAAGATCTGGGCGTATGTCAGTCAATTATGTTTCTTCTGAAAGCAAAAACATGGATCATAAAGATTCCGAACAACTGTCGACACCAGATCGCACCTTAGGAGGAGAGGCATGTCTGTATACTGGTGTGGTAGTCTCGGAAAGAAGTTTTAGAACAAAGCCACTGTTGTTGGAACAATCGATACCTTGCCTTAACGAGGCAAGGGCCGATATAGATACCTGTTTGAGAAATGCAGGGTGTGAAACTGTAAAACCAGCGGGCCCATTAAGCGCTTGTGCATTAAAAAGAGAATTGGGAAGTGAAGTAGAGTTCCAAATTCTGGAAAGTTGCAATAATTATGCTGAGGTTCAAGCCTGCAAAAGTGGAAATTCTTCCAAGGAAGAACGTCTAACTCAAAACACGAACCCAGATAAGCCTTCAGATGTATCTGAAAAAAGTAAGGATTCTTTCACGTTTCACAGTAATGCAAAAGTAAAAAATCCCGACAGCAAATCTCGTGGGCATCAGGTTAGGAAGATTGACTTTGTAAGGGGAATGCAATGTCCGCCGCAGCCCGTCGTCGGAAATACATTGAGTATTGTGTCTCAAGAGGACAATAATTCCAATGAACGTGTTGTTACTTGCAAGTCCTCACTGCTAAGCCAGTCTGACAAGAAGATTGCTAAGTATATGGAAGAAAGAAAAGAACTATTAGTTTGTTTGGCCAAGAAATGTGAGCTGAAACATTCCAGCTTACCTACGTCACAGGAACACCACATCATCAACTTAAAAAAGCCAGGTTACACAGCTGAATACCTGAAAGAGATTTCCAGCAGTAGCAGCATCATTTCTAACCATAAAGAAAGTCAGTTAGAACAGGAGGCTTTCATGACGTTTTCTTGGGCTGCAGGAAACGATGCAGGCACCGCTTACTTTCAGAAGGAAGCAGATTTAAACAATCATGGCCAAGAGATTAGTAGAGTTAATAATCTACTGACATTAGACAAAGATGTAACAATGCAATGTAAACAATTAAGCACGTTTCAAGACATAGAGAAGGCAAATGGGGAATCGAAAGTAGCAGAATGGATTGCAGCGACACCCAGACAATTCAAGCGATCTGCTATCAAGGCTGAATCAAAAAAAGACAAAGACAGCATAATTTGTAATGCTGGAAGCTCCTTACGCCTAACAAATAATCTAGATCATCGAATGAGCTCCTTACCTCCAAGCAACCGACAGCGCCTAACTGTGGGTACAGAAGGTAGCAATTTCACCGACCAAGTTCCACTAGTACCATTAATGGAATCCACAACCATAGATAGTAAATATGCAAATTGCCATCAACCCCCACCATTTAAAAAACACGTGGTGAATTCTGACAAAAGGGATGAAATCTACAAAGTGCATTTTCGTCCCAACCCTGCTATAAAGGTTTCGCCAAGTAAGCACAGATTGATTCAGAAAATGAAAATGGAGTCTCGGGCTGAGGTTTCAGAAACGTCCAAATCAATCTACTTGCAGGAATACGGTGGTCTCCCATCGACACATAGAGAGGCTGCCATTAAGCCGCACGTACGAAAATATGCGCAGGAAGAATTTTACCAAGCAGACAGAAACTATGATGTGAGGTCAGGGAAAAAGATAGAAACTGCACCAAGTCAAAATTCACCTGGATATTTGAGGCATGCATCTACGATCGCCTCTTTGCAATTATCAAGAGAAGGAACCGCTGTTTTGCACACACAAAGGCAAGGCATGAAAGCTTTGCCAAAGCGACACATGACATCAATAAATTCTAACTGCCCTGGTGTGCAGAACTTCTCAAGACCTGTTATTGGAAGTAGTGCCAAGGCAAAACCACCGAGCGATACAGTTCATAAATCATGTACTAGACCTAGGCTACTCTCGTCTCCTAAATGCGTTCACGATGTAGCCACAAATCCAGCTTTGCATTCTGCTGAATTGACAAGAGATCAAAATTCTTTCGGGCAACATTTTCAAGGCTTAAAAAACTGCATTTACACTTCACAGCCTTTTAAAGAGAGCCAATATCATACACAGATTTTAGAAGGCGCTTCAGTGGAATCACATTTAAGAGTTAATGCATCTCCTGGGTTGAATAAGAAACGTAACCATCAATTTCATGAGAACATTTTCTGGCGTGATGAACATGTTCTTACAAACAGTGCCGCCAAGACAGACACGACTAAAGCATCTACTCTTTGGGCTGAAAACTTGGTGTCTGCTCCTGGCCCGAACAGTGGCCATGGACTTTCTCATGACGCTGCAGACGAACTTCAGTCTTATGAGAGAGCTGCACTACGCCCAGAAGCCGTTAAAAGCGACTTGTCTACAAGTCACTCATCCAGACCACACACCACCTCAATTAGAAGAAACGACCTCAACGCTAAGACATCGTCCTCTTTGGAAATTCCACGAGAAATGTCATTCACAAAAATTTACTGCTCGGGATCTCCTTTAGGATCAATTGGAAAAATTGAATATAACGGCAGTAAGGTTGCCAGGGGTAACGAGCCCGCTCCAGTAAATTATGTTGTTGCCCCTAAAGGTGTGAGGCCCGACGATACAACGCGGAACATAACCAGTGAGGTCAAACGTGGTAGCTTCGGTGATGGAATAAGACGAACAAAACTGGCTATGGTTTCTGGTAAGTCATTTCGTCGGAACTCCTTTGGAAGAAAGCAGCCTCCAGTTCTCAGTATGGAGGAACATCAAGGGGCCTTAGTGGTTGACGCTAGAGGTAAGCGCTTTGTGAAGACTAATACTGCGTCTAATAGAAAACTTTCACCTCCCGAAGTCCCGTACAACGGTAAGGTGCCATCTCAGAATACCACAGCAAAAAAGCTGATGAAAAATGGTCAAGAAACTGTGAAAACATTTCACAAATACAGTAGCACTTATTTTTCTGGCCTGAACGAGATATCTCAGTCCGTCACAGAGGAGGAAAGGCAGATCAAGGAATGTTGCATCATGGTTAAATCGATAGAAGAGGCAGAGAGCGTAGCAAACTCTCTGCTCACTTCTGCACGTGTGGACTTTTCTTCTTTACACTGGGATCAAGAGAAAGTATGCCAGTTCCCAGAATCAAATTATGACAACATAGGGTCCTCGGACAGCGAGGAGGTTATAAAGAAAACGGATGATGTGAATGCTGGTAAATCATTTACTAGAACTACTCCCATATGTAAACAATGCCAGTGTGGACAGGGTTGATCACGGAAACCTCGTCAAAGAATAGTAGATTTGACACCGATTTTCAGAAAACGTGTACGGCCTTTGAAGATCGTCCAAGATCTGCGGAAAAATATTACGAGAATGATGATCATGTTGGAAAAGCTTTCTTCCATTCTAATCAAAGACTATTTCAGCACAAAAAGAATGACGTGGGTCTTGAACAGT
Source organism: Oreohelix idahoensis (assembly GCA_024509875.1). NCBI lineage: Eukaryota > Metazoa > Mollusca > Gastropoda > Stylommatophora > Oreohelicidae > Oreohelix > Oreohelix idahoensis. The sequence goes on from JAMPIV010019712.1 coordinate 64,156, forward strand.
TAGACGGTCCCCAGGCAAGCCGTTTCTTAGTTGAGAAGAGCGCTACTTTGCTAAGAAACAAAGCGTGCACTAAGCTAACTGAAACAGAAGACAAAAGTCAAGATCTCCAAGAAGTTAACTCATTACCTACTGAGATTGTCACCGAGGGTATGTTACCAACTGGTTCAGCAGCGATATTGAAGGACGCGGAAACAGAGCCGCGATCTCAGATCCAACACACGGAAGAAGGTAAAATCACACGATCTTTTGTCTGCTCAACGGATGTTCACACATTTTCAAAACCGAAAAATTCTGAATATGACCAACTAGAGATGCAGAAAATCGCTAGTAGAGACACCAGCATTGAACAGCATGAGAATTCTGGAATTCTGGGTGCAACGACAGCTCATGTGCCACAAGAGTCTAAGCAGACTAATGGTGCCTTATCCAGCAGCAGCCTAGCTGCGAAATTCCCAGGATGTGTGGTTCCTACTCAAATTTCAGATATAGACAATACGGCTGGAATACGTGCTGGCAGTGTAGGGGTAACTTACAATAAGAAAATCCAGCCGCTGCCTCAAGATGTGAAAGAAACAATTCACTCTGCCCTTGTCGAAGACAAGCAAAAGCTTTGGGACATAGATTTATGTAAAAGAGAACCGCGTAATGATAAGTTGGGGATTAGCACTACACTAAAGCGCTCCGTATCCGAAGGTGATGGAAATAACATTGAAGCCATGCACACAAATTCATACATACAGCATCGCTGGAATTCTCAAACATTAGAGATGCTTCTTGAGAAGAAAACGTCAGCACCGCAAGAGTTACACACAAAAGAACATTTACAGTTAGGAACGCCGTGCTCCAATTGCGCTGAGAAATTTTCAAAGAAAAGAAGGCTTGATAAATGTCCAGAATATACAGATATAGTTCCAAATAACGAACAAAGGGTTGTTAACAAGGCGTATATGGCTAGCTCTTCCTCTAAAGCGTTTAAAGCAGATATAAACCGTACAAATGCTCCTGATGAAGATTTCACTATCCCAGCAGACGTTACTCTCAGCGCAAACATGGAGGACCTACAAAAATATAGAGGTCACAGAACCTGTCAAGACGTTTCGCAACCAATGGAATATCCCAATGATCCTCAAGACTGTGACCTGGAATTCAATAAAAAGCATACAGTTTTGTTACTGGCGGCCAAATTTTCCAGTATCCACCCACGTGATCTCAAAAACTCTCCCAGTCTCTTATGGACACGGAAGTATGAGAAAACAGCGCGAGGAAACGTGAACAGCGAAACACATAGCAGATCATCTGACGAGCCAAGTAAAGATGAAGATCCAGTAATGCTACAAGAGGTGACCAAGCAGCAGTTAAAAAATCAGGACATAGAACGTGACTCCAACAAAGTTCCTCTTCCAGGTCAAGATGACACCAGTGAGATAAATTCCGGTGTGAGAAATAGAGTGACTAAAATATTAAATGACTACCTCAGTTCCGTGTATCAACGTAATTCCCAGCTGGCTCACAACAGCCAGGACTCCAGCCAACCTAATCCAAAGCAAGCGTCTGGTCACGTAACTGAAGAAAAAGGGAACATAGAGATGTTCCCGGTCGATTTTTCAGATCGTTCCAACGACCCCGCACGAGCACGAGAACCGGGTGAGCAAACATACAACAAGAGTCAGATCACGAACTTGAACTGCCATGATGCATCTGAAACTAGCTATCCAGAAACACCTGGTGTGTTACATAACCAGTTTGGTATTACCGGAGATACATCATCGTGTTGGAAACCTTATGTGACTAATAGAGGAAAGGTCATGGAAGACTGTTCTCAAATTTCGGGCACTTACGCCAGCAGACATGAAAGCTACGAACGCAAAGCAGAAAACCCTGTATATTGTATTATAAGCGAACAAAAAAAGCAAGCAATGATTAATGAAGAACGTACTACCACTAGTATAAAACAAGCCTACAGCTCACAAGCAGGGGACACTATCAACGTGTACACCGGAACTAAAGATCTATCTGCTGTTTCTATTCAGCTTGATGCGCTCCCTGGCAACAACATCAGCAATGATGTTTCTAAGCTTCGAAATGTCAAACGCTGTAAATACAATTTAAAATCAGCCTTACCAGATGACACGGTGTTAGAAAGACAATCCGATGAAAACAGCAAAACCTTTCACAGTTTAAAGTTAGAAAATACGATCAGCCAAGAACAGTCAAAAGAACATGTCACTGTCATTGAGAAACAACGCTGTTCCAAAAACTTACAAAGCAAACCAGAACAACCAACCTCCTTTGACAACACGTCTATGCAAAGAGACGCGTCGCCCAGACATGGTATAAACTTAGACTGTAAAGCCACAAGTGGAAATATGGCCTTACAAGAACCATCTGCCAGTGACGTTCAGAGTACAAAAAAAACTCCTCCAGGAGTAAAATTTCCAACTCCAGACCACCTTCGAGTGGCTCAGTCACCAGAGAAGTCTAGCAATAGTCCGTTAAATAATTTAACTGCTGAGGGCACAGGGAAATCCCAACAAGCGCTTGATATGGAATATCTTTACTCGTCCATTGACGAGTCTGCTGACAGCTTTAACCATCTGTTCATCGAGAACGTCAAATATCTCAAGGACGTCTCCAGCGATGTCCAGAATAAAGCTAGCAGGCATGAGGGCGTGCCGACTATCATGAAGAGAAAAGGCTCCTTTTCCAAACAGGCAGCTGCACTTTCAAACACTAGGTAAGAATGTGTCTGCGTACTCAGATATGTACGTGTCTATGTATGTACAGCTGCACTTTCAAACACTAGGTAAGAAATGTGTCTGCGTACTCAGATATGTACGTGTCTATGTATGTACAGCTGCACTTTCAAACACTAGGTAAGAAATGTGTCTGCCTACTCACATATGTACGTGTCTATGTATGTACAGCTGCACTTTCAAACACTAGGTAAGAAATGTGTCTGCGTACTCAGATATGTACGTGTCTATGTATGTACAGCTGCACTTTCAAACACTAGGTAAGAAATGTGTCTGCCTACTCACATATGTACGTGTCTATGTATGTACAGCTGCACTTTCAAACACTAGGTAAGAAATGTGTCTGCCTACTCACATATGTACGTGTCTATGTATGTACAGCTGCACTTTCAAACACTAGGTAAGAATGTGTCTGCCTACTCAGATATGTACGTGTCTATGTATGTACAGCTGCACTTTCAAACACTAGGTAAGAATGTGTCTGCCTACTCACATATGTACGTGTCTATGTATGTACAGCTGCACTTTCAAACACTAGGTAAGAATGTGTCTGCGTACTCAGATATGTACGTGTCTATGTATGTACACATGTATGTATTGTGTGCATAATGTCGATTCCTAATGAAATTGCGTGATGAGTAACTACATGAAATATACCGATAAACTCAGCATTATCATCACCATTTCCTTTCTGTTCCCCAAGGAGCATATGCGTTCAGTAAAATTTGCCAAGTCCTCCTGACCTGTGCCATCAGCTCAAGGTCAGCTCAAGGTCTTTCCATGTCTTTCTTATTCCTTTCATTTCTTCTTCCAGTTCTCTTCTCCGTGTTATTTTCAGTGTAAGTAGATAAATAACTATAGTTAATTAATAGGCACTTGTTGGACAGAAATAGAGGACACCAGACTACGTTAAATTAAATATAAGTGATATGCGTACCCAGGAATCAGGCTCAAGTTTTTCCTTCGTTAGTTATTTTCACTACAACGGTCAGCACAGTAGAGATAATGTTACCATGAGGTAAGGTGGGGTAGGGGGGCACGAACTATGATAATAACCGCAATAAAAGGTAAAGGTAGTCCCATAACGGATACTGCCGTAGGAGGGTGAAGTGTTAGAGACTTCATAGTACTAGATCCAGCATAGAGAGGTGGGGTGATCAGTTCCTTTCGTCGCTGCCTTTTCCTTCCCTAACTAAATAGCAGTCATGTACCCATTTACAGCTGGGTAGATGCGTGTCGATACCGTGAATCGAACCCGGCATCTCTGCCGCGAAAGACCAGCGCACTAACCACTCTGCCAGTCGGACGCTCATGATAATGATAGCAATAACATCGTCAAATGAAGCGAAAACTGTAACATCAGCGGAGAGGATACATACTAATATAGATAGCGACACCAAAAAAGAAATAAAAGATACAACGAATCTGACAAACAAAAAACTACTCAATACAGTCATTGTTCGGAACTCTGTAGCGCAGTATTGGATTAAGGACCGTTGTAGTTAACACGTTGGAAGTCATGACCTTTTTCAAACGTATTGTCTTCACAATAGAGCATGTTTTCTTATACTTGACATAATTATCTACGATCTTATCAATAATCGGTTTCTTCCCCCAAAGATAGACTACCTCGCACATCCGAGTATTTCTCTTTAGGCAGGATGAGGGGTGGCGTGAAGTTAAGCTGGAGGGATGTTTTTTTTTTAATTGAAAAAATGTAATTCGTCTTATTAGAACAAAAAGAAATAATCAACGTTGCGGCCACAAAGCCTTTGTCGGGGGAAGGAAAGAAAGTGACAGCTAAGTAGGAAACATGTAAAAATAGATAAAAATTGGTATTACCTGTAAAATCTACAGAGACCTGCTGTTTCCTGCAATTGGAGTGCGCGCCATGAAACACACAATGGCTGCCGCTTCCAAGTGTGATAAGTAAACATTCGAGTCTCCCTCTTTGGGACTTTCTAGAGCACAGTTAAAAGCTAAATTCACTTCAAAATGACATGCCTCTCTGTCGTGTTGTCATCTCTTCCCCTAATCCTCATGTCATATGTTATGCCCTACGTCCCCTGTACTTTTATCTTTCCGTACTTCTCTTGTGCCTTGGTCTTCTCAGTTATAATGTCATTCCCCTACTCACTGTACCTCTTGTCTTCCTTACTCACCATGCCCTCTGTCTTCCCCTACGAACTTTGTTCTCTGTCTTCCTTTGCTCTCTGACTTATTCTATTTTCTTTCTCGTGTGTCTTTCCCTACTCTCTTTGTTCCTTTTCTTTCTATTCTCCTCTTGTCCTCAGTCTTCCCATATGTCCCTCGTCCTCTGTCTTCCCCTGTGTCCCTTGTCCTATGTCTTCCCATACTCACTTTACTCTACGTCTTCTTCTGTTTCCTTTGTTTTCCAATACTCTTTTTATCGTCTGTCTGTCAATACCCTGTTCAGTGGCGTAACTACACTGTAAGAGGCCCCTGACCCAAATTAAGTGGGGCCATCCTTGTATATTGGGTTCAACAACTGCAATTACTGTTATTGTTGAACAGAATCGATTCTCATGATTGCCATGTGCTTTCTCGTGATTGCCATGTGCTTTCTCATGATTGCCATGTGCCTTCTCATGATTGCCATGTGCCTTCTCATGATCCCCATGTCAGTTCATGATAAGATAAACAGGATAGTCAACAGGTTTCGCCAGGAGAAAAGCACAACAAAGACTACCTGACGTCCTCGTTGCGCCCTAGGTCAATCTGCCTACTGTCTATTTCCGTTATTACAACGTTTATGATCATTATTAATTATTCCCAAATTCTTCTGATTTCCTAGTCAAGCAACTTCTCCTTTTCCCTTGCATTTTATCTTCCCTTACTCCCCTTATTACGCGTCTTCCCTTATTCCTATAACATCACGTCTTCACGTTTCTGGGTGTCCTATTTATTAAGCTACTGACCATGCTGTGCGTCTTCTCCCTCTCATCTAATCCTTTATTAACCCAGGCATTCACCATACGTCGTCTGTATTTCCATTGCTTCAGTTGTCATCTGCCTTTCCTTATTCGTCTTGTCACCTGGAAATCTGTATTTCCCTTGTCTTCGATCGCTCCCTACCCACCTAGTCATCTGTATTTCCCAACTTCCCGTGCCTTCTGTTTCTCCCTGCTCATCTTGTCATCTGTACTTCCTTACTAATCTTGTTTCCTGTGGTCGCCTTCTCACCTTGTCATCTGTACTTCCTAACTTCCCATATCTTCTGTCCCTACTAACCTACTCATTTGTCGTATATTTATATATGTGCGAGGGAAGGTCAAAAAGTAATGCCTCCTATTTTGTATGTATGTAAATACTTCATCGGTGTGCAATTTGTAAATTTAGCAGGATTCCTCAAACACTCTTCTGCACTGTATAGCATTACCAACCTGTTTCAGTAACAGGTGGCACCACTGTAACAGTTTAAAAATGGCTGTCAAAGACGTTCGGTTAAAACAACGTTATGTCATAGAATTCCTCAATGCTGAAGGCGAGACCCCAATTCGCATCCACGAACGTTTGAAGAATGTTTATGGAGATTCAACAGTGGATGTTAGCACTGTCCGACGTTGGGTACATCGTTGTGACAAAGCTGAAGTAGGTCAATCCTCAATGGCTGACGCAAAGCGGACTGGCCGTCCGTATACTGCAGTGACTCCACACAACATTCATCGAGTTGATGGCATCATTCGTTGTGACCGTCGGGTAACACTGGATGAACTTTCTTCCATGTTGTCCATTAGTAAAGGCAGTGTCCAGAACATCATTAAAGACCTGGGTTATTCAAAAGTTTGTGCACGGTGGGTACCCAGAATGTTGACAAACAGACATAAAGAAACAAGGAAAACCATAGCCATCAACCTCATGCACCGTTACGAAACTTAAAGAGAAGAGTTTTTATCGAATATTGTGACAGGTGATGAGACTTGGGTTCATTTTTTTTTAACCAGAATCCAAGATGCAGTCAATGGAATGGCATCACACAACATCGCCGACAAGAAAGACGTTCAAAAGTTCTCCATCTGTAGGGAAAGCTATGGCCTCCGTGTTTTGGGATGAGAAGGGTGTGATTCTTCTCGACTTCTTGGAACAGGGAAACACGGTGAATGCAGACCGTTACATTGAAACTTTGAAGAAGCTTAGAAGTCGTCTTCGGCGACTTTACCCATTAAAAGATAGAGAACTTCACTACTGTTGCACGATAATGCCACGCCACACACCGCTAAACGCACCATTGATGCGATTGCAGAATTTGGCTAGACATTATTACCACATCCCCCTTATAGTCCCGATCTTGCACCTTCTGACTTCCATCTGTTTTACCACTGAAAGAAGATCTTCGCGGACATCACTTTGATGACACCGAGACCCTTATTACGCCAGTGGTTTAGGAAAAAGGACACAAATTTTTACCGTGCGGGGATACATGCCCTTGTGAGAAGATGGACAAAAACTGTAACAAATAACGGAGACTACATTGAGAAATAAATTTTTGAAGTTCAGACTTGGGGCTACATTTCAATGTGAATTTTATCTGTTTTCTTGCCTATTGAATGAAATTAAAAATTACGAGGCATTACTTTTTGACCGCCCCTCGTATAATGTGCATTGTAAAAAAAAGGGGGGGGATTTAAAGAGGCACATAAACGTGATCTGTGGTCCGAGATTTACTCAGTTAGTTCCCTTTCATTGAAAACCCACCTGTAAGTGTGTGGTTAAATGTTACTAAATACATTAGAAATGTCGCTCATTTTGCCCTAATTTAATTTCAAACAATGAAAATTAATTAAAATTTAAAGTAAAGACATCAATATCTTTAGTTCATACTTATGTTAAAGTTTCATACAATAATGTTAAACGTCAGAGAAATCAATACGCACACATACCAATTGAAGTTGTTATCAGTGAATTATTTTGCTTCGTTATCATTATCCAACGGCAAAGTTTTTTTTTTTTTTTTTTTTTTTTTTTTTTTTTTTTTTAAATAAAATGTTGCCTCGTTTTAGCGAGGGGCGTCCCGTTAAACCTAGTAGTTAAACCTACTTGTTAAACCTAGTAGGCTATATTAAGACGCATGTCCAAACACAAAAGACTTTTAGGCCGTTGTAAGAAGCACCTTCATTTAAAGAATTAGAAAACCATTATCTTCCAGATCAACATAATTTACTGGAAAGAAACAAAAAGAAATTTACAATTAACAACAATTTTTTTAGGGATTCTCGCCGGTGTTACAGTGTTCTTGCACTGTGCTGAGATCCTCCTTGTGTGATCTAAAGGAGGGGATCAGAGCACTGATGGAGTAGTCCGTGTGCGATAAAGATAGTCCTTAAACCGAAACAAAACGAATAACTATTTAAAACAAGTAAAGATTATAACAGTTATCCGATATTTCAGCCGAGATTAAAATATTAATATAAGTCGTCCACGAGGGTGATGTTAACTATTGATTATATAAAAGTTGATTTTGAGCAATTAAGTTACAAAATTTATTTTGTTCCCACATCATTTACGTAAGAAGTGATCCTCACTGGTATTTGTTTGTGTGACATCTCTCATATTTTCAAAAACCACCCTTCTCCCTATCGTCACACTTCGTCACACAATTTTAGACGCCTCTCCCCCGTTCATTGCGTGACGTCATATATGGACGACACCTTTTGCTTCTGTTTTTTTTTTCGCCAAATCTAAATCGCGTCATTGTGCACACAGAAGCAAATAATCTAACTTTTTAAAAACTATTCCTACTCAAAATACATTTTGTTTCATCCGTGTTAATCGATGTCTGCTTATAACATTTTCCTGTACTCACTATTTCCACGACTATTAATATAGCGAGTAAGTCACCCATAAAAATAAAAAAAAACAGCTTGGAGAAATTATGTTGTGCACCATCTGCTGCATGCTGTGATAACGGCACTACATTCTACTATTTACTTCAGAAGTACAGAAACAATGAAACAGTGAGGCACGAAAGCATAGAAGTGTCACATAATTTGTGCGCTGTCCTTTCCGCTTCGGCAGTATTGAACTACCTTTACTGTGCGTGCGAAATTGTGTGCTCTCTTCGATGGTCGGCACATTTTATTTTTCCTACCTTCCGACCGTAATTGGTATTTCTCTCTCACTCCCCTTCTCTAATTTTGTTTCATTCCTGAACACAGAAACTCGTACGACGGACATTGTTTGCATTTTCACACTTCGATTCATGCCAAGTCAAGTCGTCGTGTCCCGTCCTTAGGGATTAGTGGTAATTGCTTAAGTGATGGCACGTGATGGGCCATCAGGCGTGAAGTGTATGTCTACGGTTAAATAAATCATTTCCACCTAGACAGAAAAACTCGGGTGTGTCGCTTCTGTGTTTATACAAGCAATCAGGAGTGTCTGAACAACGATTAGAATATCAGACCCCCGAAAGTGCCTGCGATCTATTACAGAAAATCCCTATCTTAGGGAACAGATAAAGAAGTGAGTTGCAAGAGTGAGAATAGCAAACAATACCAAGAATAGTCGGAAGTCACAACTCCATATATGGGAGATTTACTGTTTGAAATTTTACAAACATCTGAATCATGCAAAATATTTCATCATGAAAGATGCCATAACAAACTTTCAAATATTATTGGCTTAAAAGTTTAGAGGCGGAAAACCTTCACGCGATTGGAAGATTTATCAGAAAGTCATCAAGGAAGCGTGGACCAAGAGCTACGATATAAGGTAGAGCATCTAGCATACGAAACTGCATTCCTGAATTCGTCAACGTAGACAGCTCGGACCTTGCCACGTAGAAGAATAGAGTTGGATTCTGAATTTATAGGACCGGAAAAAGTATTAAGAGCATCTCTGTACATCAGTAAAAAGAACTCGTAAACCTTAACACGGAACCCGGAATTCTACAAAATCACTGACAGATCACATAGGGATTCTGAAATAGAAATAATACCCCAGACGTGTGTTCGAGGTACCTGTGTTAAGTTGCCAGGACTATTCTTCTGAGCAAGAAGTCTACGATATCTCAATTATTAAGCTGGTGGTACGGATTGGAGAGACCATTTGAGGTTCTACTCACGTTACCAGCTGTACTAGTCTGTGGTTCGAAGCTTGAGATCGACACCTGCCACAGAGACGAAGTGACGGAACCAGCAGCAATTTGGAAGCTAAGTTATAAGTTTAGCAGGCCAAATCAAAAGACTAAATTTTCATCTCCCAAACCGAGATCTTTGATGAACCATAATTTCTCATAGTTAGCATTTCATATTTTTTTTTTACATTTGTTCCAAAATAATTTATCATTAAATGTGTTATATGTTATTTTAGTAAATTCATAGTTGAATTAATTATTACAGAGCAAAAGTCACACGTGTGAATCCTGATCTTAATATATGTAGTTATATCTGCAAATAAAGAGGCAATAATAATAATACTAAGAGGAATTTCGCTGATTTAAATCAGCTGGGGGTTTGAACCAGCTAATTATAAGATAATCCTTCAGAAAAGGCAGCGGGTCAGATAAAAATTAACTTGCTCAGATTAATTCAGCATTGTTCTTGACTTCTGAAAATCTTGTGATACTCCCTCGAGGTAGAAGCATCATTATCCTTCTATCTACAACTCTGCCAAGAATAATCTTGTGCGAAAGTAGACACCTTTGAAGACCCACATTAGATACTCTAGGTTTTGGCAACTGCTGGACCACTACAGCAGAGCAAGTGGAGGCAACCCGTAACAAGAAGCTGCACCTGTGGTGAGCAATGAGGCGTCACTAAATATATATATATATATATACTTATAGTGGAGACACTTATTCAATACCTACCTATCCTGCGTAATTTAAAGAGGGAAACGTTACAAACAATTTCTAACCGAAAAGAAACAGAGGCGGGAATTGTTCTAACAAAATTGTTTGGCGACATGAAGTACATTGGGGAAGATTATCTGAAGAGTGCATTGATATCATACTTCATGAGAAAATAAATGGAAAATCATGATGATGATGATGTTTGGTGTTGATTGGTTTACAGGTAACACAAATTGATGTCACAGTAAAAGGGTGATAACTCTTAAACCACTGCGTTTGATCTTTGACATCTTGTTCCTACTTCTCTGCCCCTACATTGTAGACGGGTTATGAGTGGATAGAAGGGTATATGAGTGGATATGTTTGGGGAGGTGTCCGTATGCAATGAATATGGTCCTTAAAACCAAACAAACAAACCAAACAATAATTTTCTGACAACAGCTGAATAGACTAACACCTAACCTCCATAACACGCTTCTCCCTTACAACTTAGCCATTATGTTGTAGGCCTATCCCAGTTTAATGCAGCACAGTGGCTTGCAAACCCAGCTCTTACTAGAGCAAAGTCAGGTACCCATTTACAGCTATGTAGACTGGAGCGTGTAGATACTGTGAATCTAACCCGGCACCTTTGCCGCGAGAGACCAACGCACTAACCACTCTGTCAATCATACGCTCATATACATATACGATATATTGTTACTTTTTTTTCTAATCATAATCATTTTCTTTGGGCTCCCTGTGGAGTATGTAACCACCACTGCAGGTAGTCACTTTAGAGGAAGCCTGCACCAACCATTGACATGCTCTTGTAACAGTGGTTACTGTAGCCACTTGTTTTTACATGACAAGGTTGCTAGCTTCAGACTCGACATTATATTAATGGCCTTGTACGACATGCATCGGGGTGCTATAGTCCGGTTTTTTTTTCTTTGCCTTCTCAGAGACCCCCGGGGACTTACTGGGCTTTATTTATGTACAGACAAATTGGTATTTAAGTGGATACATGTACAGACAAATAGGTATGTAAGTGGATAGATGTACAGACAAATAGGTATGTAAGTGGATAGATGTACAGACAAATAGGTATGTAAGTGGATAGATGTACAGACAAATAGGTATGTAAGTGGATAGATGTACAGATAAATTGGTATGTAAGTGGATAGATGTACAGACAAATTGGTATGTAAGTGGATAGATGTACAGACAAATTGGTATGTAAGTGGATAGATGTACAGACAAATTGGTATGTTAGTGGATAGATGTACAGACAAATTGGTATGTAAGTGGATAGATGTACAGACAAATTGGTATGTAAGTGGATAGATGTACAGACAAATTGGTATGTAAGTAGATAGATGTACAGACAAATTGGTATGTAAGTGGATAGATGTACAGACAAATTGGTATGTAAGTGGATAGATGTACAGACAAATTGGTATGTAAGTGGATAGATGTACAGACAAATTGGTATGTAAGTGGATAGATGTACAGACAAATTGGTGTGTAAGTGGATAGATGTGCAGACAAATTGGTATGTAAGTGGATAGATGTACAGACAAATTGGTCTGTAAGTGGATAGATGTACAGACAAATTGGTATGTAAGTGGATAGATGTACAGACAAATTGGTATGTAAGTGAATAGATGTACAGACAAATTGGTATGTAAGTGGATAGATGTACAAATAAATTAGTATGTAAGTAGATAGATGTACAGATAAATTGGTATGTAAGTCGATAGATGTACAGACAAATTGGTATGTAAGTCGATAGATGTACAGATAAATTGGTATGTAAGTAGATAGATGTGCAGACAAATTGGTATGTAAGTGGATACATGTACAGACAAATTGGTATGTAAGTGGATAGATGTACAGATAAATTGGTATGTAAGTGGATAGATGTACAGATAAATTGGTATGTAAGTGGATAGATGTACAGACAAATTGGTATGTAAGTGGATAGATGTACAGACAAATTGGTATGTAAGTGGATATATGTACAGACAAATTGGTATGTAAGTGGATAGATGTACAGACAAATGGGTATGTAAGTGGATAGATGTGCAGACAAATTGGTATGTAAGTGGATAGATGTGCAGAAAAATTCGTATACAAGTCGATAAATGTACAGAGCAATTAATAGCTGGATGAATCTACGAGCGTTTGTACGATGATGATTATCATCATCACCCATCAGATCTCTAAGGAGCATAAACCGTCGACAAACGTATCCTAAGTTGTGGCTGTCCCGTGACACTATCAGCTAAAGGTGGTTCTACAACATCAGACTACAAGATCTTTTATATTTGGACGTGCGCCCTAATATAACCGACATCCCTTGTGTCTAGGTTTAGAACGGAGCAAGCCTCGCCAAAACTGAGGCAAAACTCCTATTAATTTTTTTTGTAAATGGTTTTTTCACGTCGTCTTCACGCCATTCATGTCTTATCTCCAGCTCTCTTCTCTTTGTGTTTCTTCTCTCCCTCTACCTCCCTTACCCTGGGGGTTCCAGATCAGGAACTTGCCTGGTCATGTTTTCAACAAGTTTCCTTAATGTGTGTCCTATCCATCTGTATGATGTCTTCTCCTTTTTGTCTGTTTATAAATTTTACCCCTTTTTTTAAAATAAAATTTTGTCTTGATTTAGTGAACCTAGACACAGAAATCGTTGGTTAAATTAGGCGAATGTCCAAATGTACCAAACCTTGTGGTCTGGATTAGTTAATGCGTTTCTCTTATACTGCTGTTTCTAAGCTCTAGTACCATGTCACGTCATAAAAAGTACAGCTGGCAGAGCTGAGCATAATTATTCTAAACGTTTTTGCAGTTAGATACCAGTCACCTTCAAACACCCCAAAATAGAAATCCTATTCTCAGGATATTGATTTTCACCTTCTCAAATTGCTGATTGAATTGTCTAGTCTCTGGCCTTATCAACATGCAATTACTTAGTTATTAATAATTTGTTCACGTCACTCGAGCGTGAAGAAGAGATAAGATCTAATTGAACAAGAAAGTACACTTCACAAGATGAAAAGCAGCCCACGAAATAGAAGGGGAAAAAAAGATCTTGTCAAACAGGTTGTGTGAATACCCGGGTGACATCAGCAATGACATTAAAGCGAGGTCAATTTGGTGGCTTATACAGGTTTCAGATAATCAGTTTGTTTGACAAACTGCATGCCAGAACATACAGCCAGCTCAATCAAATAAAGTGGCTGTGACCGAACCATGAGGTCGCGTTATATTACAAATGCTGATATTCTTTGCAGCAAGAAATAAAGTCCAAAAAAATATCACAATCTTCAATTGAAGTGTGAAAGCAAACCTTCTGTGTAGCTCAGAAACGTAAAGAGAAATAAAAATGGCAAACCAAAAAGTTACAGACTCACAAAAATGGGTGTTTGCCTAGGTCATAAGGCTTCAGATGGTACGACAAAGTCGCAAGTAAAGTACTGACGACAAGAATCAGACAAGTGTCAGTGGGAGAGTCAGACAAGTGTCAATGGGAGAATCAGACAAGTGTCAGTCGGAGAGTCAGACAAGTGTCAGTGGGAGAATCAGACAATTGTCAGTGGGAGAGTCAGACAAGTGTCAGTGGGAGAATTAGACAAGTGTCAGTGGGACAGTTGTTGAGTAGAAGACGCTGGATAATCATGCCTAGTACAAAGAGAACACTACTGCTAGACGCTGACCTTCTCGGAAAGTATGCCTAGTACAAAGACACCACTATTAGACGTTGCCTGTATCACGAATCATGCCTAGTATAAAGACACCACTATTAGACGTTGTCTGTATCACGAATTATGCCTAATATAAAGACACCACTATTAGACGTTGTCTGTATCACGAATTATGCCTAGTATAAATACACCACTATTAGACGTTGTCTGTATCACGAATTATGCCTAGTATAAAGACACCACTATTAGACGTTGTCTGTATCACGAATTATGCCTAGTATAAAGACACCACTATTAGACGTTGTCTGTATCACGAATTATATCTAGTACAAAGACACCACTATTAGACGTTGTCCATCTCACGAGTTATGCCTTGCACAAGGAGAACCAATATTACACACTGACGATTGAAGAATGTAGCCACTAGGCACTGTAACCACAGACCTACATGTTACATGTATTGCCAATTATCATGAGACAGGCTACAGTTACAAAACACGGTATTGCGAATATGTGATAACATGGTTGTTAATAGCCTCCTTCAGTCATAATTGACTGATAATACGCCCTTGAGGTGATAGCCAACATCTGCTTTCTTTTTTTTTTAATCTGATGTTGCTTTCTGCTTGTTCTTTTCTCTGCTATAACACATAAGGAAGGGAAACCCGAGGCTTGTAAACAGTAAATAAATATTAGACAAACATAAAGGTATGTTTTCAGGCACTCGCAAAAAATAAAGAAGTAGAAAACTAGACAACAGAAAAACAACAGACGTGAGTGGCTTACCCAGGATTCGAACCCCGGACCTTCCGTGCGACAACCCCACCTAGCTATGCAAGCGAATCACACTATCCTCCCGGCCATCTACGCATCATCAAAAAAAGATGCTTCGATGACCGGTCATTAGTGCGAACCGCAAGACACAACACCGGAAGTTTACAATGGGCAGCTTAGCCTATTAATGACGCAATCACTTCTGTTGTTCCCCTATTATACAGTATAGGTCAGTCCACACAAGACAAAGACCTTAATACTGTGTCTAGTAAATGATAGTAGACTTAAGAGCAGTAAGTATAGAACAGAGGGTAGATTTTTGGTATTGTATAAACATTTATAACACATAAGGAAGGGAAACCGGAGGCCTGTAAACAGTAAATAAATATTAGACAAACATAAAGGTATGTTATCAGGCACTCGCAAGAAATAAAGAAGTAGAAAACTAGACAACAGAAAAACAACAGACGTAAGAACTTCTTTTTGCCTATTCTGATGTGGACCCGTAGGGAGCATTTGCACTTGGTTCATCGGCAGCTTCGTCACCCCAAGTTGCAGGATTTATGTTCCGTGCCTTTTTAATTTTTATCTTTCTTGCACACATCTTTGAACCTCAGCTACGGTCGCCAAACTGTTCTTTTACCATCTGCCAGTAGTAGAAAATATCTTTGGGAATGCGATCGTCCTCCATGCGGTGGGCATGGCCATACCAACGTAATCAGTGTAAATCAAGGTATGCATGGTTTGAAGGCCAAGCGCATGACAGCACATAGACATTTTTCATTGTGTTATTACACGAAATACCATTGATGTGGCGTACACAACGTAGATGGAAGATAGTAAGACATGTTTTTTTTTTTCCTTCACTTGATTTGTAATCTTAAGGCATAATTGAATATTAGTTGTGCGGAACGGTTGCCAACTCTGACCAGTAAGATTCACCTTGGAGTAAAATATGCTGTGATAAGTTTAAACACTAAATGTAAAGCTCACAAAAAAAGAGTTGATTCTTCTAGAGCTGTATTTAAACCAAATAACTCACTGATCAAGTTGTTTGAAGAAGCACACTGATTTAATAAGCACATCACCTTTTACTTTCCGATGTCCAGTCTATATTCGTACTTTATTATTTCCCTTACTTCAAAAAACCTTACTGTAATTGAATTACATGTATTTCCACCTTATTTTACATGTTTAGTTTTTTGTCAAATTGACTGCATCAATGCCCGTCAAAACGTGAAAGATTGAAATATACCAAGAAAGGGAGTTGCGTGCTAAGTTTGAGTTCTCTACAATGAATGGAACACAGACATTTAGATCGTCAAAGAACTGAAACGGGACAAATTAACGTATCAATTTTGATTTTAAATAAAAGTGGTTAAATATAAGGAAGAAGGAACTTGATCAATAAAGTGAAGGAGGAAAGACAATGAGTCAGCTAAAAAAAAATCTAGTAGTTGTCTGCGGAGAACATACGGGTACTTCTGATGATCAGATTACCTTATGTTGTAATCTTCTGTATAACGTCTCCTATAATCAACATTGCTTAATTACAAATGCAGTTTGTATATTAATGTATAATTCCGTCGTGCGCGTGACTTTTGGTAGGAGCTAGATGTGGCAACAGATGTGGCTGCGTGTGTGACATTATTTGATGTATCTGCGAAACAGTGTGGGATCGAGTCTCACGCATGTAACATGTTTCAGACAAGCAGAAATGAGAGCTGTGCTAGTTCTGTTTTTATTGATTAGATTGTTGGTGGCTTTACTGGAATAGGGGCACAGTGACCGAGAGACATATGATTAGACTAGTAGGCTGATTTGTGTACAGATAGATAGATAGATAGATAGATAGATAGATAGATAGATAGATAGATAGATAGATAGATAGATAGATAGATAGATAGATAGATAGATAGATAGATAGATAGATAGATAGATAGATAGATAGATAGATGAGTAGAGTTGAGTAGATTAAGATTTAGATTTAGATGATTTAGATTAAGATTACGATTAAAATTTAGATTAAGATTACGATTAAAATTTAGATTAAGAGTTAGATTAAGATTTACATTAAGATTTACATTAAGATTTAGATTTAGATTAATATTTAGATTAAGATTAGATTATATTAGATTATGATAGATTATATTAGGATAGATTAGATTATATTCGGATAGATTAGATTAGGATAGATTAGATTAGATTAAGATAGATTATGATAGATTAGATTAGATAAGATAGATAGATAGATAGATAGATAGATAGATAGATAGATAGATAGATAGATAGATAGATAGATAGATAGATAGATAGATAGATAGATAGATAGATAGATAGATAGATAGATCGATCGATCGATCGATCGATCGATAGATAGATAGATAGATAGATAGATAGATAGATAGATAGATAGATAGATAGATAGATAGATAGATAGATAGATAGATAGATAGATAGATAGATAGATAGATAGACAGACAGACAGACAGACAGACAGACAGGCAGGCAGGCAGGCAGGCAGGCAGGCAGGCAGGCAGGCAGACAGATAGAAGCACGCTCGCAGGTTGGTAATAGATAAACAGTTAAACAGATATGCAAAATAAACGCAAGACTGTACGAAAAAAATCACTTAGAGATTTACTTGCACCGGGCACCATTGGTTTGAGTTGAATACTGCATTTCACATGTCATGAGTTAATAGTGTAAGAAATTTTTTTTCTTATCTAAACTTTTAAAAATTATCCGTCGAATGTCGAGTTCGTTAAAATCGTTCACATCACCGCGGATTTTCTGTAGGAAACACAGACGTGTGGACTTAAGGACAGACACATTCATTTAATAATTTGACAGTTGAAGTGTTTTCTTTACAAATGTAGCTAGAGTAGACAGGTCAGTGTGTACGATTTCAAGAACTTACAGATCACTAGACTGAAACGCCCGTGATATTTAAACGTTGCCTATATATTTTAACCGTGTCAAGAGATCGGTACAGTCAGTAATCTTGTGCCTAACTTTTATTAAGTGTGTTCTGCGAGTTACGTCTAGTCCAGATGTTGTCACATTCCTTATCTAGACTATAGTTCGCCTATATTTGATAAGAAAAAACGGACTGTTCAAGATTACTACAAGTTTATCAGTTTAGTGTGTTGGCATTTTCAGACATTAATGGCAGTAGTGTTGATTGTTTGTGTCTCACGTACAAGGCTGTTTCAACGAGTGCTACGCGAGTTCACATAACAGGTGTATTGTGGAAAAAAAATTCATTTAATGTTAGTGTATTTGTTTACATGGTCCGCAACCAGACGATCCGTCAAGGCCTAAAATCCCATCCGCTGCAGACCCAAATAGAACAGTCCCAACTAAGATGGTTTGGCCATGTCTGCAGAATGGGAGAAGATCGGCTACCACGACAAGCATGGGAAACAAAGAGCCAGGGATCCAGACCTCCAGGACGACCCAGAGTCCGCTGGGAGGACAACATTAGACAATCTTTGAAGGACCGAGGACTAGAATGGAACCAGGCCAGGAAGAAGACAGCTGATAGAATGGTCTGGCGCTCTCTCTTCCAAACCTCTACACCTCACGGTAGAAGGGGAACGACTAAGTAAGTAAGTAAGTATTTGTTTACAAATTCGGCATTTAGTGCAGACTGTAATTATATCTTCTCGAACGCGGTTGGGGAAAAAACGAGTTTTATAGTCAGTTTGTGTGTAAATCCATGTTTACATATTTGATACGTGTTTGTGTGGATGTATTTGCATAAAAGTATGTTTGTGTGTCGAATTATTTGTGTGGTATGTTTGTGTGTCGAATTATTTGTGTGGTATGTTTGCGTGTCGAATTGTTATTGTGGTATGCTTGCGTGTCGAATTGTTTGTGTGGTATGTTTGCGTGTCGAATTGTTATTGTAGTATGTTTGCGTGTCGAATTGTTATTGTGGTATGTTTGCGTGTCGAATTGTTTGTGTGGTATGTTTGCGTGTCGAATTGTTTGTGTGGTATGTTTGCACTTCGGTATATATTTATTTGTGGCTATGCTCGTGTGTTGAAATATATGTGAATTGTTTTATGTGTCTGTATCGACGGTTGTGTGTATTCATATCTGTATGTGGATATAGTTCTGTATCAGTATATGCGTGTTGATATGTTTCTCTGTTTGCTTGTTTGTGTATCGTCATATTGTTGTGTTTTTTTGTTTGTATATCTGTGTTTTCTGGTTTTGTGTATCTTTATATTTCTATGTCTTCTTGTCTGTGTATCGTTATATTTCTATGTTCGCATGTTTGTGTATCTCTTTATGTTTATGCATCGTTATAATTCTGTGTTTAATTGTTTTATGTACGAATATGTTTTTGTATTGTTATATTTCTTGTGTGTGAGATTATTGATGTTTCTAAACGATTTTGTATCGTCATAAATGTGTAGTTGCATGTTTATGAATCGATATGACTTGTGTCCATATATAAATATCTGTGCCGTCATGTTCCTGCGTCAACGTATTTCTGTGCCCATATACGAGGGGCGTTCAGAAAGTAATGCACCACATCGTTTTTCTCAGGAGCTGTTTATTCAAAAAGCATGACATTTATATACAATATACATGGATATGTCATGTAAACATCGGTATTATTCAACATAATCCCCATCAACTTGTACGGCTTTATGCCAGCGTGAAACAAGTGCATGTATTCCTAGCCCGTACCAGATTTTGTCTTGATCATGTAGCCATTTCTTCGCTGCATGAATCACTCCTTCATCATCTTCAAACCTTGTCCCACGGAGTGCATCTTTAAGTGGACCAAATAGATGAAAATCAGAGGTTGCCAAATCGGGACTATAGGGTGGATGGGGTAGTACAGTCCAACCCAATTTGGTGATTGCTTCCCGTGTTGCCAGACTTGTGTGAGGTCGAGCATTGTCGTGAAGGAGAAGCAGGTCTGCTGGATTCTTGTGCGGCCGAACTCTGCGAAAACGTTGATTGAGGTTTTTCAATGTCTTAATGTAAGCTTGCGAATTGATTGTATCTCCTCTTGGCATAACGTCCACAAGAATCACACCTTCAATGCCCCAAAAGACAGTGATCATGACCTTTCCAGCTGAAGGAATTGTCTTGAATTTCTTTCTTCGTCGTGATTGCGGATGATGCCACTCCATTGACTGTCTTTTTGTCTCAGGTTCAAAATGATGTGCCCAGGTTTCGTCACCTGTAACGATCTTAGCCAAAAAGTTCTCTCCATCAGCATTGAAACGCTCCAACAATTCATAAGAAATTGCTTTCCTTTGCAATCGGTGGTCTTTTGTGAGACTTCGAGGAACCCATCTTACGCAAACCTTAGAAAATCCGAGAGTTTTTATAACTGCATTTGCACTACCAATGCTGACTGACAGCTGTAAGGCCAATTGTTGAGTAGTGATTTCGAATATCAGTAAGAATAATGCCCTCAGCGCATTTCAGCATTTCTGCGTTGGTGGCTGTGGCAGGACGTCCACAGCGCGGCCGATCAAGCAGCTCCGTATCTCCACTTCCTGATTCTTTTATTCTCTTAACCCAGCGACTGAATGTTCTCCTGTCGACTGCAAAACTTCCACACACATCACATAGACGCTTGTGGATGTTCACAACAGTTTCCTTCTCTGCAATGAGAAATTCTATCACAATTCGCTGCTTATAACGCAAGTTGCTAACACGCTCCATTTCATTGGTTTAGGCAGCAGTATTATTTGGCCCGTTGCGATGCAATTTGATGCACACAATTGGCACATGCCATATTTGAAGTGTGCAAAATTTCATGCTTCTATCTTCATTATTAGCTGAGAAAAACGATGTGGTGCATTACTTTCTGAACGCCCCTCGTATTTCTGGATTAATATGTATCTGTGCCCATATGTTAATGTGCCCATATGTTTCTGGGTCCATATGTTTCTGCGTTCATATGTTTCTGTATTCATATATTTCAGAGTCCATAAATTTATGTGTCCACGTGTTTGTGTATCCACATGTTTCTGTGTCAAACGCTTCTGTGTCCATACGTTTCTGTGTCCCATGTTACTGTGTCCACATGCCGCTGTGTCCACATGTTTCTGTGCCATATGTTTCTGTGTCCATATGTTTCTGTGTCACATGTTACTGTGTCCACATGTTTCTGTGTCATATTTTTATGTGTCATATATTTATGTCATATGTTTATGTGTCATAATAGTTTCTGAGTCATATGTTTCTGTGCCCATATGTTTCTGTGTCATATGTTTATGTGTCACATGTTTCTGTGTCCACATGTTTCTGTTTCATATGTTACTGTGTCATATGTCTCTGTGTCATATGCTTCTGTGTCCATATGTTTCTGTCTCCACATGTTTCTGTGTCCACACGTTTGTGTCCATATGTTTCCTTGTCCATATGTTTCTGTGTCCATAGGTTTCTGAGTCATATGCTTCTGTGTCATATGTTTCTGTGTCATATGTTTCTGTGTCCACATGTTTCTGTGTCCACGTGTTTCTGTGTCGTATGTTACTGTGTCATATGTTTCTGTGTCATAAGTTTATGTGTCCATATTTTTCTGTCTCCACATGTTTCTGTGTCCACACGTTTGTGTCCATATGTTTCCTTGTCCATATGTTTCTGTGTCCATATGTTTCTGAGTCATATGCTTCTGTGTCATATGTTTCTGTGTCATATGTTTCTGTGTCCACGTGTTTCTGTGTCCACGTGTTTCTGTGTCGTATGTTACTGTGTCATATGTTTCTGTGTCATAAGTTTCTGTGTCAACATGTTTCAGTGTCATATGTTACTGTGCCATATGTTTCTGTGTCATAAGCCTGTGTGTCCATGGTTCTGTGTCTACATGTTTCCGTGTTCACATGTTTCTGTGTCCACATGTTACTGTGCCATATGTTTCTGTGCCGTATGTTTCTGTGTCCAAATGTTTCTGTGCCCACATGTTTCTGTGCCGTATGTTTCTGAGTCCACATGTTACTGTGCCATATGTTTCTGTGTCCTTATGTTTCTGTGCCTCAAGTTTCTGTGTCCATATGTTTGTGTCCACCTGTTTCTGTGCCAAATGTGTATGTGTCCACATGTTACTGTACCATATGTTTCTGTGTCCACATGTTACTGTGCCATACGTTTCTATATCCATATGTTTCTGTATCTACATGTTTCTGTGTCCACGTGTTACTGTGTACACATGGACCTGTATACTAATGCTTCTGTGTTAATATTTTTCTGTATCTATATGTTTCTAAATCCTCATGTCTCTGTGTTAATATGTTTCTGTAGCCATATGTTTCTGTGTCCTCACGTCTCTGTGTTAATATGTTTCTGTGTCCATATGTTTTTGTGTCCATATGTTTCAGTATAAACATTTTTCGGTGTCCATATATCTCTGTAGTCACATTTTTCTGTGTCCTCATGTCTGTGTTATGTTTCTGTGTCCTCATGTCTCTGTGTTAAAATGTGTCTGTGTCGTCTTGTTTCTGTGTTATGTTTCTATGTCCATATGTTTCTGCATCCACATATTTTTGTGTCCTCGTGTTTCTGTGTTAATATGTTTGTGTTTTATCATGTCTCTGTGTTAATATGTTTGTGTATCCACATATGTCTATGTTTCTCATGTCTCTGTGTTAACATGTTTCTGTGTCTATATGTTTCTGTATCCACATGTTTCTTGTCCTCGTGTCTCGGTGTTAATATGTTTATTTGTCTATATGTTTCTGTATCCACATGTTTCTTGTCCTCGTGTCTCGGTGTTAATATGTTTATGTGTCTATATGTTTCTGTATCCACATGTTTCTTGTCCTCGTGTCTCGGTGTTATTGTGTTTATGTGTGCACATGGTTCTGTATCCATATGCTTCTGAATCCTAATGTTTCTGTGTCCATATGTTTCGTTGCCAATATTTTTTCTGTGTCGATGTTTCTGTGTCCGAATGACTCGTTGTCGATATGTTTCTGTGTCGATGTTTCTGTCTCGATGTGTTTCTTTGTCCTCATGTTTCTCTGAGCTTATGTTTCTGTGTCCATACGTTTCTGTCTATATATTTATGTTTCTATGTGTTTGTGTCTAAATGATTCTGTGCCCATATGTTTCTGTCTCATTACGTTTCTGTCTATATATTTCTGTGTCGATAGGTTTGTGTGTCGATATGTGTCCAGTTGTTTCTGTTTTTGTTGATTTTTTTTGTAATATGTTTGTCTTGACATGTTTGTGTCTTTCTATGTTTGTTTTTCCCTTTCTATGTTAATGTTGACCTGTTTATGTATTTCTGTGTTTGTGTTCACATGTGTTTCTGTGTCCACATGTTTCTGTGTCCATATGTACATGTGTCCAAATGTTTCTGTGTCCACATATTACTGTGCCATATCTTTCTATTTCCATATGTTTCTATATTTGTGAGTTTATGTTAACATTTGTGTGTGTTCCAATGTTTGAGTAGGCATGTTTGTATGGCTATGGTTGCGTGTTTGTATGTATGCATGTTTTAGTTTAATATGCGCTCTTACGCTTCTATGTGTTTGCCGGCCCGGGAGTTGGCGTGTTCATGTATGTGGAATGTGTGTGTCTTAAATAGAATTAATTATGCCATAAGAAGAGATTTGTCATATAAAGGTTAGGTTCAACTGGGTCGCGAATACATATTATAAGAAGTACAATCAGGCAACGAGCAAGTCTCACTAATAATTTAACTAATAATGAACTCGAACTGTCAAGTTTACAACACAAGTCGGTCGAAACAAAAATTACAAATTTTCGTATTAAACAAAATAATTTATCGGTTAGACCACAAGAGTTCGCCATTTTCTGAAAATGATCATTAGACGATCACCATCGTTATTTTCTTTGCGCCCCTTAGGGAGCAATGAGCTAACTGCAGCTGGTCCTGCATGAAGCCTAATAATAATAATAATAATAGCCCCTTCAGTCATAACTGACTATGGGAATGCGCCCCTGAGGTGGCAGCCCTCAGCTGCTTATTTTCCTGGTGCTCCTTTCGACGTTTTCTCCTCACCTCTGCTTCTTGTGTGAGCCTCTCTTCGCCCAATCTGAGATGGTGCCGTAAATAGCATCGCCACTTAGTGCGATCGGCAGCTTCATCCTCCCATGTTGCTGGATCCATGTCCAGTGCCCTCATATCTCTCTTGCACACATCTTTGAACCTCAGCTGTGGTCGCCCAACTGTTCTCTTGCCATCTGCTAATTGTCCGTAGAAGATATCTTTTGGGATGCGACCATCTTCCATGCGGCGAACATGGCCAAGCCAGCGAAGTCTGCGCTGTCTAAGCAGCGTATACATACTTTGAAGGCCAGCACGTGACAACACCTCGACATTTGTCACTTTATCTTTCCACGAGATGCCGAGGACCAATTGGGCAAAATGCTTATAACCGGTAACTGCTACTTCCCGTGTTTTGCCGACACCTATAGGGTGAAGCTGGAGTGTCCTCTCCAGGGCGCGAGCTTGGGCACAGTTATATGGAGATCAAGCTGTTGCCCATGCAGCATGTTCCCCCTCTCCACACAGCTGGTAGATCCAAAGGAACGGCAGTAGCCGATACAGTTTGGTACCAGCCATGTCGCAGGAGTTGCCAGAATAATGTCGAATCGACATTAGACTGCCTTTGGGACATGAAGCCTGGACAAGCAGTTATATGCTGTGGCAGCCGTGGTTTCAGTAGCAATCTGTTTGACATAATGAGGTTGCCTGGCCCATACAAAAACCTCATATTATTTGCCTGGTATGACTGAGGCGGCATTAGACCTTTTCTTTTTTTGTAACTTCAGAGACCCGCGAGAACTACACGGGGCCACGTGATCATTTGTTATGGAAAACACCTTGACTATTTCTTCATTTCAGTATTTCGAATGTTGGATAGCGGATCTACCGTTTGACTCCAAGCCGACCGTGTTTATTTTTGGGATTTATTATCAGGGGGCAGGTCTTAGAGCATTGGACGCCTGGGGCGAGTGATTTCCAATGCGCCTCTTCCTCCGCACTTCTAGCCGCGAAAGTTAATTAAAGTCTACTTGAAAATCAATTGAGATTCTTGAATACAATTGCAGATCAATTTTAGGTAGTTATTGCTTACAAAACAAAAAAATATGATAGCTAAAATCATCATCATCAGGTGCTGCCATTTCCACAACGAAGATTGGCTGCAGGGGATCTTCTTCTTCGATCCTTATCCCCAGACTGATAAAGCAGTCAGTGGCCATCACGCCTAATGGCATCTTGTAGGGTAGCAACAAACTGTCCCCATTTTGCTCGGTTGGTGGCCATCCTTCCTGCCGTGCCCAACTCTGGTTCATGCTTTGCATCTCAGCCCCCACTGTTCTCCACCAGGTTGTCCTTGGTCTACCTCTCTTTCGCCGTCCTTCTGGGGTCCATAACATAGCAGTTCTGGGATGGTGTCAGGGTTCCTTCTGAGGACATGGCCAACCCAGTTCCAGCGTCTGCCCGCAATGATGATGTGCATGCCATTTTGACTGCACCGTGTAAGCATTGAATCTCCAACGTCTTGTGTCGTTTATGTTGGTGGCACACTCTGACATACTTTCCTGTCTATCTAATGATATTATCTCCCCACTATTAGCGCTGCCTTCCTCTTGCACGTTTGTGTTCAACTCTGCCTTCTATTATGGTCTTTAGGAAGATATTTTTTTTTATACGGCCAAAATATTTGAGCTGTCTAACTTTGATCCCCTTCACTAATTCTCTTTTCATTCCTAGCCTTTCTATGGCCTCTATATTTGTTGCCTTCTCTTTTAATGAGATCCGCTCCGCTCTTCTATATATCAATATCTCGAGAACCTCAAGTCTTTCTTTTAATTGTTTGTTCATTATCCACGTTTTTACTCCATGCAGTAATGAAGAATGTATATTGTTATTGTTGATCAGAATCTATTTCACTGCACACCGAGGAAACCCATAGGTGCTCACTCCCTCAGCAAATGTCGAAGGATATGAATGCTAATTGTTCCTGTTGTGAGCTAGTTGTATATACGCTGGATGCATCCTATCAAACGTCCATTCCTGCTAGTCTTATGTTATTTCAAATTCTAGCAATCTCAGCCTTAATGTTTCATCGATTGCAGTGTCATTCTCTAAGAGACGATCATTAATTGTCCTTAGTAGGTATCTCTCCCTTATCCATATTCAATGCGCCCAATTGGGGTGCTCTTGAAGCTAGTCTGTAAGCTCTTTCGTTATTGCGTACCCCTGCATGACCAGGGCAGTAGATCCAAACAAGTTCTTGGAGATCCGAGGCTTCTATGGAGGTTATCCATTACTGCGGAAACCAACCATTTTGAACCTTACGAAGCCTCGGCTGAGAGTCTGATACAATAAATGCTTTTGTTAATGACGTTTCAGACAGCCATCTTACGACTGCAGTAGATGCCTCAACCTCCATTCTCAAGCTGGAGGCTGTTGTCCTGTAAGCTCCCCTGTGTTTCGCGACGACCCTGCCCTTTACTGTAGCTGAGAAGCCCCATCCTGATTTCTTACCACAGATTATAGATTACAGACCCATCAGTGTACACAATGTATCATCATTCCCAGCTTGATCATGTATCGGTTGATTAATTTCCAGCTCTGCTTTCCCATTACCCAAAGTTCTGCACTCTCTGTCAATGCTGATAATGACTTGCTGGTAGTTAGTCCAGTTCTTATCTGACTTACTCCACTTTTCCCCTTTGAATATATTATCAACTGTGTGTAACAACTAAAGACAGCATGTTAAATGTGTCACAATTTGGTTTTCGTGTTTTCTTATAAATGGTTTACATTGATGTGCTTTGGCTTTGGCGAATTTGTCACAGCTGACGAAAAGTCTAGCTTCTTAAAATATTTCAGGCGCCCACTTGCACCTTGCGCCCAGGTGGTCGCCCCTGGTCACCCTGCCCTAAGACCAGCTCTGTTTATAACCATCAATTTATAGCAGTGGTGAGGCACAGAGTCAGGCGCCTTTCATCGAAAAGATTATGTCTAGACGCATAGTCGTGTGTCTTAGTTGAATATGTTTGCATCGACAATATTTGCCAAGGTTCACGTTCACTGTTTGAGTTTGGCTGATTCACCTAGCTTTTATTATATTCGGGTTTGAACAAGCAAAAGTCAACACCCGTGTCTCGCGTTCTGACGGTGCGGATTGTTAGTAGCTATGGCATTGCAGATTTCTCTTATCGCTTCTTATGGGGCATGGAGACACCAAAGCAGCTGGCAGAAGTGGTTTTCGTAGCAACTAGTTTTACTTGAGGATGCTACCAACCCCATACACAACCTCGTATTAGTCACCACTTTCGATCAGCCTGAATGAGCAGTGGTCCTCTTCGTTGCTCGTCTTCTCAGAGACCCATTAGCATTTCTGTTATAGCTCAATCTGGAGCATCGAGCCAGCACTGCAGCCTGCAGTATAACAGCCCAGTATGCTTCCGCAGCGATGGTTTTCGTAGCCATTTGTTTAATACTATGATGTCCCCATCGAGGCCAGCTCTTTGACGTGGCGATGGGGCTTAAGTACAGCAGCCAGCGGCTGAAAAACCAAGACTGGCCAGGCCCTCCTACACTCGAGCAAGACCACAGTCTGCCCTAGCAAGTCAAGGTGCTGAAGACGGAAGCAACCATCCAAGAAGCGCACCTCAGCAATCAGGATTTTTTTTTTTTTTTTAAATAAAATTTTGCCTCGTTTTGGCGAGGCGCGTCCCGTTCAACCTAGCCGGTTATATTAGGGCGCAAGTCCAAATATAAAAGACCCTTAGGTCTGGAGAATTAGTTATGTGTTAGTTATAAGTAATCAGGATGCCATGCACATTGCACACACGCAATGGAAATACGCCTATACCTACAAAAGGTTATGGCACTTGCCCTGTGACGGACACCCAGGCAGGTGCAGTGCCGGGCCCTCTGCATCAAAAGGGCCTAACCCTTACTACTGCAGGTCCTTCTCAGTTGCCCCGTGGAGCCAGGAGGCATGAGAATAAAGCTACTGGCCAAACAAAGTAAAGACACTATGATGTTACCAACCTCATGTAAAACCTGGTATTAGTCACCACGTTTATGCCTGACGGAGTGTGGTCTTATTCTGTCATTGTCTGCTGAGAGACACCTGGGAAATAGATAGGCTATGGCACTGTGGCCACTTTCATTTCCTTTATAGCTCTCTATAGAAATCTGAACCAACACCACCGCAGTTGGTGGCCCACGAAGCCTGCACTAAAGCTTTCATGTATTGTTGCAGCAGGGGTTTTCATACCAATTAGTTTGACACAATGGTGTTACCTGTCCTTATGCACAAACCTTACCTGAGTCGACACTTACGAGTTACCCGAGGGATCAGTTGGCTTCTTCTGTCTTTGTCACCTCGGAGACCCCCCCCCCCGGGGACTACACGGGGGTGTGACACTGTAGTGGGTAGAGTCAAACACTGTATAATGTTCATTTTTGAAATAACTTTCAGCCTAGTGCGCATGTCAGATTGATCTCACCCACCGATGTAAGATTCTCAGATCACACTCAACGGCAATGTTTTCCAAGCTTAAAATAATTGAGCACCCCTTTATGAGTAATACAGTATATTACGACTATAAAGAAATAATCATTAACAATTATATATATATATATATATATATATATATATATATATATATATATATATATATATATATATATATATATATATATATGATATCAGACACAGGAGCGATTTACAAAACATATACATCATATGAAAATCGTGCCAGATTAATAAATATTGTAATAAGTGTGCGTGATGTCTAGAAGATTAGACTTTGCATAAAATTTATAGATTTGTAACAGATTGTGAAATATTTATGGAAATTATAATATTGACTAATTATTTTGTTACAAATGAAGGAGTGTAACAGTGACATGAATTCGTAACTGCTAACGAGATGTTACAGTGAACTAGTAATGTGAGCCAGCCGTTCCCGGTATCAGATACTATCCTGCTACACACAACTGTCAAGTTGTGTCCTAAAAACTATGTGAAGTTTCACAAACACTTCAACCTATAGCTGATTTATACAGGGGGCACGTGACATCACCAAATTGTTCACAAATATGGCCACCATAGCTTTCCAGGACGCATGTGTGTTGGTCATACTGTTCTTGTGGACTGTGCTGCATTTCGTGTTGAAGAGGACTGTCAACAGGTGAGATGATTTGTGTCCAAGCACAATGGGTGACGAAAAGTTATCTGTCTTGTTTTTTTCCTCAGAAAATAAAACTGTCTATTTTATGTTTCTTTCTGAATAAAACTGCACCAAAAAAGAGGAGGAGGAGGGGGGGGGGGGATCTGAGTGGCTAAAAGGTATGGCGTTCTCCTATTATTCTAAAGGTACTGGGTTCGATCCCAGCACAGGTAATATAATTTATGGACATTTTATTTTTCAGAACCAGTGGGTCCTTATGATGTTATACTACCCTCTGATCTCCTGGGTAGTAAGATCGGATGCCTAGCCTTCGTGGATAAGGGCGAAAAAAGAGGTTCCGTGTACGTTGCGCACGTTAAAAATCCCTCGGCATTTGAAATCGTAAAGAGTAGCCCATACGCCCGCTGCCCTGGCAAAATTTACAAAAATTCGGAAACCTACCCGCGACAAAAATATTAATAGAATGTGTGATTCATGTATACATAATTTGGGATCCTCGCCGGTGTTGCGGATTTCGTACACTGTGCTGAGATCCTCCTTGTGTGATCTATGGCAAGAGATGAAGCATTGATGGAGCATTGATGGAGCTGTCCGTATGCAATAAAGCTGGTCCTTAAAATCAAGCCAAAGAAAACTAAAAAAGCAAGGAGTAATTGTCTGTTGTTATTTCTTGTTTCCCAAAAGCTGCAAGGAGTAATTGTCTGTTGTTATTTTTTGTTGCCCAAAAGCTGCATGGAGTCATTGTCTGTTGTTATTTCTTGTTTCCCAAAAGCTGCAAGGAGTAATTGCCTGTTATTATTTCTTGTTTCCCAAAAGCTGCAAGGAGTAATTGTCTGTTGTTATTTCTAGTGTCCCCAAAAGCTACAAGGAGTAATTGTCTGTTGTTATTTCTTGTTTCCCAAAACTGGAGGGAGTAATTATCTGTTGTTGTTTCTTGTTTCCCAAAAGCTGCAAGGAGTAATTGTCTGTTGTTATTTCTTGTTTCCCAAAAGCTGCAAGGAGTAATTGTCTGTTGTTGTTTCTTGTTTCCCAAAAGCTGCAAGGAGTAATTGTCTGTTGTTATTTCTTGTTTCCCAAAAGCTGCAAGGAGTAATTGTCTGTTGTTATTTCTTGTTTCCCCAAAAGCTGCAAGGAGTAATTGACTGTTGTTATTTCTTCTTTCCCAAAAGCTGCAAGAAGTCATTGTCTGTTGTTTTTTCTTGTTTCCCAAAAGCTGCAAGGAGTAATTGCCTGTTGTTATTTCTTGTTTCCCAAAAGCTGCAAGGAGTAATTGTCTGTTGTTATTTCTTGTTTCCCAAAAGCTGCAAGGAGTAATTGTCTGTTGTTATTTCTTGTTTCCCAAAAGCTGCAAGGAGTAATTGTCTGTTGTTATTTCTTGTTTCCCAAAAGCTGCAAGGAGTAATTGTCTGTTGTTATTTCTTGTTTCCCCAAAAGCTGCAAGGAGTAATTGTCTGTTGTTATTTCTTGTTTCCCAAAAGCTGCAAGGAGTAATTGTCTGTTGTTATTTCTTGTTTCCCAAAAGCTGCAAGGAGTAATTGTCTGTTGTTATTTCTTGTGTCCCCTACAGCTACAAGGAGTAATTGTCTGTTGTTATTTCTTGTTTCCCAAAAGCTGCAACGAGTAATTGTCTGTTATTTCTTGTTTCCCAAAAGCTGCAAGGAGTAATTGTTGTTATTTCTTGTTTCCCAAAAGCTGCAAGGAGTAATTGTCTGTTGTTATTTCTTGTTTACCAAAAGATGCAAGAAGTCATTGTCTGTTGTTATTTCTTGTTTCCCAAAAGCTGCAAGGAGTAATTGTCTGTTGTTATTTCTTGTTTCCCAAAAGCTACTAGGAGTAATTGTCTGTTGTTATTTCTTGTTTCCCCAAAAGCTGCAAGGAGTAATTGTCTGTTGTTATTTCTTGTTTCCCCAAAAGCTGCAAGGAGTAATTGTCTGTTGTTATTTCTTGTTTCCCAAAAGCTGCAAGGAGTAATTGTCTGTTGTTATTTCTTGTTTCCCAAAAGCTGCAAGGAGTAATTGTCTGTTGTTATTTCTTGTTTCCCAAAAGCTGCAAGGAGTAATTGTCTGTTGTTATTTCTTGTTTCCCAAAGGAAGAATTAATTGTCTGTTGTTATTTCTTGTTTCCCAAAAGCTGCAAGGAGTAATTGTCTGTTGTTATTTCTTGTTTCCCAAAAGCTGCAAGGAGTAATTGTCTGTTGTTATTTCTTGTTTCCCAAAAGCTGCAAGGAGTAATTGTCTGTTGTTATTTCTTGTTTCCCAAAAGCTGCAAGGAGTAATTATCTGTTGTTGTTTCTTGTTTCCCAAAAGCTGCAAGGAGTAATTGTCTGTTGTTATTTCTTGTTTCCCAAAAGCTGCAAGGAGTAATTATCTGTTGTTGTTTCTTGTTTCCCAAAAGCTGCAAGGAGTAATTGTCTGTTGTTATTTCTTGTTTCCCAAAAGCTGCAAGAAGTAATTATCTGTTGTTATTTCTTGTTTCCCAAAAGCTGCAAGGAGTAATTGTCTGTTGTTATTTCTTGTTTCCCAAAAGCTGCAAGGAGTAATTGTCTGTTGTTATTTCTTGTTTCCCAAAAGCTGCAAGGAGTAATTGTCTGTTGTTATTTCTTGTTTTAAAAAAATGCAAGGAGTAATTGTCTGTTGTTGTTTCTTGTTTCCCAAAAGCTGCAAGGAGTAATTGTCTGTTGTTATTTCTTGTTTCCCAAAAGCTGCAAGGAGTAATTGTCTGTTGTTATTTCTTGTTTCCTACAAGCTGCAAGGAGTAATTGTCTGTTGTTATTTCTTGTTTCCCCAAAAGCTGCAAGGAGTAATTGACTGTTGTTATTTCTTCTTTCCCAAAAGCTGCAAGAAGTCATTGTCTGTTCTTATTTCTTGTTTCCCAAAAGCTGCATGGAGTCATTGTCTGTTGTTTTTTCTTGTTTCCCAAAAGCTGCAAGGAGTAATTGCCTGTTGTTATTTCTTGTTTCCCAAAAGCTACTAGGAGTAATTGTCTGTTGTTATTTCTTGTTTCCCCAAAAGCTGCAAGGAGTAATTGTCTGTTGTTATTTCTTCTTTCCCAAAAGCTGCAAGAAGTAATTGTCTGTAGTTATTTCTTGTTTCCCAAAAGCTGCAAGGAGTAATTGTCTGTTGTTATTTCTTGTGTCCCCTACAGCTACAAGGAGTAATTGTCTGTTGTTATTTCTTGTTTCCCAAAAGCTGCAAGGAGTAATTGTTGTTATTTCTTGTTTCCCAAAAGCTGCAAGGAGTAATTATCTGTTGTTATTTCTTGTTTCCCAAAAGCTGCAACGAGTAATTGTCTGTTATTTCTTGTTTCCCAAAAGCTGCAAGGAGTAATTGTTGTTATTTCTTGTTTCCCAAAAGCTGCAAGGAGTAATTGTCTGTTGTTATTTCTTGTTTCCCAAAAGCTGCAAGGAGTAATTGTCTGTTGTTATTTCTTGTTTCCCAAAAGCTGCAAGGAGTAATTGTCTGTTGTTATTTCTTGTTTCCCAAAAGCTGCAAGGAGTAATTGTCTGTTGTTATTTCTTGTTTCCCAAAAGCTGCAAGGAGTAATTGTCTGTTGTTATTTCTTGTTTCCCCAAAAGCTGCAAGGAGTAATTGTCTGTTGTTATTTCTTATTTCCCAAAAGCTGCAAGGAGTAATTGTCTGTTGTTATTTCTTGTTTCCCAAAAGCTGCAAGAAATAATTGTCTGTTGTTATTTCTTGTTTCCCAAAAGCTGCAGGGAGTCATTGTCTGTTGTTATTTCTTGTTTCCCAAAAGCTGCAAGGAGTAATTGTCTGTTGTTATTTCTTGTTTCCCAAAAGCTGCAAGAAGTATTTGTCTGTAGTTATTTTTTGTTTCCCAAAGGTTGCAAGGAGTAATTGTCTGTTGTTATTTCTTGTTTACCAAAAGATGCAAGAAGTCATTGTCTGTTGTTATTTCTTGTTTCCCAAAAGCTGCAAGGAGTAATTGTCTGTTGTTATTTCTTGTTTCCCAAAAGCTACTAGGAGTAATTGTCTGTTGTTATTTCTTGTTTCCCCAAAAGCTGCAAGGAGTAATTGTCTGTTGTTATTTCTTGTTTCCCAAAAGCTGCAAGGAGTAATTGTCTGTTGTTATTTCTTGTTTCCCAAAAGCTGCAAGGAGTAATTGTCTGTTGTTATTTCTTGTTTCCCAAAAGCTGCAAGGAGTAATTGTCTGTTGTTATTTCTTGTTTCCCAAAAGCTGCAAGGAGTAATTGTCTGTTGTTATTTCTTGTTTCCCAAAAGCTGCAAGGAGTAATTGTCTGTTGTTATTTCTTGTTTCCCAAAAGCTGCAAGAAGTATTTGTCTGTTGTTATTTCTTGTTTCCCAAAAGCTGCAAGGAGTAATTGTCTGTTGTTATTTCTTGTTTCCCAAAAGCTGCAAGGAGTAATTGTCTGTTGTTATTTCTTGTTTCCCAAAAGCTGCAAGAAGTATTTGTCTGTAGTTATTTTTTGTTTCCCAAAGGTTGCAAGGAGTAATTGTCTGTTGTTATTTCTTGTTTCCCAAAAGCTGCAATTAGTAAGTGTCTGTTGTTATTTCTTGTTTCCCAAAAGCTGCAATTAGTAAGTGTCTGTAGTTATTTTTTGTTTCCCAAAGGTTGCAAGGAGTAATTGTCTGTTGTTATTTCTTGTTTCCCAAAAGCTGCAATTAGTAAGTGTCTGTTGTTATTTCTTGTTTCCCAAAAGCTACAAGGAGTAATTGTCTGTTGTTATTTCTTGTTTCCCAAAACTGGAGGGAGTAATTATCTGTTGTTGTTTCTTGTTTCCCAAAAGCTGCAAGGAGTAATTGTCTGTTGTTATTTCTTGTTTCCCAAAAGCTGCAAGGAGTAATTATCTGTTGTTAGTTCCTTTTTCCCAAAAGCTGCAAGGAGTAATTGCCGGTTGTTATTTCTTGTTTCCCAAAAGCTGCAAGGAGTAATTGTCTGTTGTTATTTCTTGTTTTAAAAAAATGCAAGGAGTAATTGTCTGTTGTTGTTTCTTGTTTCCCAAAAGCTGCAAGGAGTAATTGTCTGTTGTTATTTCTTGTTTCCCAAAAGCTGCAAGGAGTAATTGTCTGTTGTTATTTCTTGTTTCCTACAAGCTGCAAGGAGTAATTGTCTGTTGTTATTTCTTGTTTCCCAAAACTGCAGGGAGTAATTATCTGTTGTTATTTCTTGTTTCCCAAAAGCTGCAAGAAGTAATTGTCTGTTGTTATTTCTTGTTTCCCAAAAGCTGCAAGGAGTAATTATCTGTTGTTATTTCTTGTTTCCCAAAAGCTGCAAGGAGTAATTGTCTGTTGTTATTTCTTGTTTCCCAAAAGCTGCAGGGAGTCATTGTCTGTTGTTATTTCTTGTTTCCCAAAAGCTGCAAGGAGTAATTGTCTGCTGTTATTTCTTGTTTCCCAAAAGCTGCAAGAAGTATTTGTCTGTAGTTATTTTTTGTTTCCCAAAGGTTGCAAGGAGTAATTGTCTGTTGTTATTTCTTGTTTCCCAAAAGCTGCAATTAGTAAGTGTCTGTTGTTATTTCTTGTTTCCCAAAAGCTGCAAGGAGTAATTGTCTGTTGTTATTTCTAGTGTCCCCAAAAGCTACAAGGAGTAATTGTCTGTTGTTATTTCTTGTTTCCCAAAACTGGAGGGAGTAATTATCTGTTGTTGTTTCTTGTTTCCCAAAAGCTGCAAGGAGTAATTGTCTGTTGTTATTTCTTGTTTCCCAAAAGCTGCAAGGAGTAATTATCTGTTGTTAGTTCTTGTTTCCCAAAAGCTGCAAGGAGTAATTGCCGGTTGTTATTTCTTGTTTCCCAAAAGCTGCAAGGAGTAATTGTCTGTTGTTATTTCTTGTTTTAAAAAAATGCAAGGAGTAATTGTCTGTTGTTGTTTCTTGTTTCCCAAAAGCTGCAAGGAGTAATTGTCTGTTGTTATTTCTTGTTTCCCAAAAGCTGCAAGGAGTAATTGTCTGTTGTTATTTCTTGTTTCCTACAAGCTGCAAGGAGTAATTGTCTGTTGTTATTTCTTGTTTCCCAAAACTGCAGGGAGTAATTATCTGTTGTTATTTCTTGTTTCCCAAAAGCTGCAAGAAGTAATTGTCTGTTGTTATTTCTTGTTTCCCAAAAGCTGCAAGGAGTAATTATCTGTTGTTATTTCTTGTTTCCCAAAAGCTGCAAGGAGTAATTGTCTGTTGTTATTTCTTGTTTCCCAAAAGCTGCATGGAGTCATTGTCTGTTGTTATTTCTTGTTTCCCCAAAAGCTGCAAGGAATAATTGTCTGTTGTTATTTCTTGTTTCCCAAAAGCTGCAAGGAGTAATTGTCTGTTGTTATTTCTTGTTTCCCAAAAGCTGCAAGGAGTAATTGTCTGTTGTTATTTCTTGTTTCCCAAAACTGCAGGGAGTAATTATCTGTTGTTATTTCTTCTTTCCCAAAAGTTGCAAGAATTAATTGTCTGTTGTTATTTCTGGTTTCCCAAAAGCTGCAAGGAGAAATTGTCTGTTGTTATTTCTTGTTTCCCAAAAGCTGCAAGGAGTAATTATCTGTTGTTAGTTCTTGTTTCCCAAAAGCTGCAAGGAGTAATTGCCGGTTGTTATTTCTTGTTTCCCAAAAGCTGCAAGGAGTAATTGTCTGTTGTTATTTCTTGTTTTAAAAAAATGCAAGGAGTAATTGTCTGTTGTTGTTTCTTGTTTCCCAAAAGCTGCAAGGAGTAATTGTCTGTTGTTATTTCTTGTTTCCCAAAAGCTGCAAGGAGTAATTGTCTGTTGTTATTTCTTGTTTCCTACAAGCTGCAAGGAGTAATTGTCTGTTGTTATTTCTTGTTTCCCAAAACTGCAGGGAGTAATTATCTGTTGTTATTTCTTGTTTCCCAAAAGCTGCAAGGAGTAATTGTCTGTTGTTATTTCTTGTTTCCCAAAAGCTGCAAGGAGTAATTATCTGTTGTTATTTCTTGTTTCCCAAAAGCTGCAAGGAGTAATTGTCTGTTGTTATTTCTTGTTTCCCAAAAGCTGCAAGGAGTAATTGTCTGTTGTTATTTCTTGTTTCCCAAAAGCTGCAAGGAGTAATTGTCTGTTGTTATTTCTTGTTTCCCAAAAGCTGCAAGGAGTAATTGTCTGTTGTTATTTCTTGTTTCCCAAAAGCTGCAAGGAGTAATTGTCTGTTGTTATTTCTTGTTTCCCAAAACTGCAGGGAGTAATTATCTGTTGTTATTTCTTGTTTCCCAAAAGTTGCAAGAATTAATTGTCTGTTGTTATTTCTGGTTTCCCAAAAGCTGCAAGGAGTAATTGTCTGTTGTTATTTCTTGTTTCCGAAAAACTGCAAATAGTAATTGTCTGTTGTTATTTCTTGTTTTCCAAAAGCTGCAAGGAGTAATTGTCTGTTGTTATTTCTTGTTTCCCAAAAGCTGCAAGGAGTCATTGTCTGTTGTTATTTCTTGTTTTCCAAAATCTGCAAGGAGTCATTGTCTGTTGTTATTTCTTGTTTCCCAAAAGCTGCAAGCTGTGGTTGTCCCTTTTTATTTGTTGTTGAGACTGTCGTTGCTTGCTTAGCTCAAATTTTTGTCTGCCGGCTGAAACTTAAGATCGCTAATGGTGACCTGGACGCATGAATGTGTGTACCCGGCTCTCCCATATATCTATAAAAGGAAACAAAATCGGGTATTAATAGTTTCTTGCTTTAGCCAGAGACTTAACTGCCTAGATGGTCGTTATGGCAAGTATCTACCTCTGAAAGAGAAATATGTGTTTTTTTTTATTTCTTTTTTTGTCCAACTCCAAACCCCCCCCTGTGTGTATGTGTGTGTGTTTTTTATATTTTTTTAAGGTGTCTCTATATCTGGTATCTGAGAGAGAGCGAGAGTGACAAACACGGTCTAACCGAGCAGCTTGACATCGTGCCATGGAGAGAAGCCAACAACATAATTAATAAACAGCAGTGAGGAACGAACGAACGAACGAAATCTTTATTTCATCAGGGTAAAGAAATAGGCATAATTGCCTTTTTACATTTCTGCCCTGCAATACAATACACGATGTTATGGAGAGACAGTATCGCCTTCTCCAGATAGCATGATAATTGAAGAAGAATTAAATAACCATACATACCAGCTGGTGTGTCAGTGTCTCTCAGTTTTATGTTGTTTGTTTGGTTTTTTTTTTTTTCTGAGCTGTGGATTACAGACTAGAATGGTTTGGTAAATAAAGCTAATGACACTCCTACTTTAATGTTTCTTAACCTTTTTTGTGGCATGGGCTCGATTGTTCGATGAAGGCTTTTATTCATCTGATGAAGAACAATTGTTCAATGAAGTTTATGTCCCCCTTTTAATCGTCTGATGAGGAACAATTGACCCCTTCTTTACATAAAAGCATAATTTTTTTAATATTTACATTTTTAAATCTTGGGTTATGTACACGGACCCCCGAAAATCCATTCGCGGACCCCCATGGGGTCCGTGGATCACAGGTAAAAAAAACTATGCCCTAGTTTGAAGTCAGCGATACAGTTTTCTGTTAGACTCCTTAACCAATTGGCTAGGCTAAGCTGTTAGAGCATTTTCCTTTCGCAGCAGTTCCCAGGATCGAAACCTTATTGCACCTGTGACCGTGCAGGTGTCCCTACTAGTTGATAGCTATAACTAGGTGGCTGAGGCAGGCCTAGTTATCTATTGTTTACTTTGTTTCTTTCCTCCAAGTGAGACTATTTCTCCTACTGGCCCCCTTGTTCCGCCAGAGATGATGATTCCTGGATGATATAAGGTTCGTCTTTTTGTTCAACCCAGACCACGTTCTTCCCTCCTTGGTGGTGTATAGCGACTGATGTGTATAGGGTGTTCTATTATTTCTATCTCTCCTATTACTCACTTCTAATAACTCTCCATTCCTTAATCTCTTCACACATCAAAGCAACCTGAGTGATGTGATTCAATTTCGAAAACAACTTTATTTACATAAGATGATCCGAGATCAACCAACATAATTCATCAGATACAGTTCTCAAATACAATATCCTCAAGTCTTCCACTTAATTCAATCAAATATCTCAAAGCATAGTTATATATTGTTTCTCCTGTAGCCTCTTGCAGATTTCGTTGTATACCTAGCTTACTTAAAGCTCCTTCTCATTTTTTTACTATTTTTCTCATATTTTCTACAACAGTTCTTCTAAATCCTTGGAGTCATGTTCTCACCCAATCTCAACCTAGTTAGGTTTAACTCCTTTAAATGCAGCATATAAAATTCAATTGCTACACCAGAAATAATCAAACAATGTCCAACACCAAAATGGCTTCCACCATACTTACTCTAGTATGAGAGAGCGCAAGAGATGTTTCGTGAATGTCAGACTCACTTGTGGTGGCGTCTCCATACTTACTCTTATATGAGAGAGCGCTTCATATGTTTCATAAATGTCAGTGCTGTGAACCCTTAGTTCGATACAATCTCGTTTAATGGCAATGCCTCATCTTCTTGGTATAACAGCCCATCCTGTCTATCTGATAATAAAAGTTATTTACTTTTTTGGCTTTAATTATGCCTTTGCTTCAATATTCTCTGCTGTAGCTCGCTCCCTTAAATAGATGCGTCATTAGCCTATGACAAATTTGCTGAAAGTCAAAAAAATAGTTCGAAACTCATCTTACCGTTATATACAGAAGTCCGTTACATATCACTGTCTTACTAACACCACCTATAAGCTAATCCTACGTTTGATAACACAAATTATTAATCAATTCTAAGTGTTCTCCTGAATTTCCTATTACTACCTTTCTATATCTAGCTAATTCTGTAGCCCTTCTGCAAACCGCAGGTTTCACATTTCTTGAGAGCTTTTTTTTTTTTTTTTTTTTTTTTTTTTTTTTTTTTTTTAAATACCTTTATTGAGGTCAGTATAACAATATTATTTACAAAAATTTTTACAAGTATCACATAATGTTGTAAAAAAAAAAATAAAAATAAAAAAAAAATAAAAAATTCCACAAAAAAAAAAAAAAAAAACATACTCAAGATAAGACCCTCCCCCCCATATATTGCAAGTCAATATTGGAAAATAGTTGAACATGGGTGATGATTAATGGTACATCGACAAAGGGGTGTGACCCCCTACCATGAAATGATTAATGAGGACATATGTTAATAAGTATTTACATTTTATAGTATTTACAACAAAGCTACCTGCTTTGTGTGTTGACCAAAGGGTCAAATAATTATTTATTTAAACATTCAACAACAATTTCAAATTTGTTCCATTGTGTTATGTGTTATTTGTTCGTATATCTGTAAAAAAATTTTACTATTGTAATGTATGCCGTCATGTACTGCCCTATTTCTACATGTCCACACTAAGTGTCTAAATTCTGCTAATAAAGTTAGGAGTTTAAGTTCTGTCGGTCTCTGTAATGTAGGTAAAGTATTCAACATGACCGCTTGGTACATGTTGAGTGATCGTGGTGTCTTGGAAGCTATCAATGTTCTTAGTTTGTTTAATGTAGGGACCACTGTCCTACATGTGTAGAACAAGTGGTCCTCTGTTTCTATTGTGTTGTTACTGCACAGTTTACACCTTGGTGGCGCCTTGCCTGCTTTCATTGCTGAATGCTTACTCATGATAGGTGTTAAACCGTACAGTAACCTAAATGTAACTTGTTTGGCTTGTGGCTTGACGTCTATTGCATGGATGTTTGTGAAGCTTTGTGTGTAGTCTGTTTTAAAAAGGTTGTACCCTCGTTTTATTCGTGTACCTAAGTGGGGTTCCTGTGCTCCTACTAAAAGTTTGTATATGAGTTTAGTGTCTTGTTTTATTAACTGTTCATTCCCTTTTAGATTTTCTATGCATATCCTATAAAAAGGTGGTGGGGTGTCAAAGGAATGTGGTTGGTTGTTTTCTAGTTTGTGTAACTTAATTAGCCTAAGTCCGATATAGTAATGTGCTAGGGGGTACAAACTTGGGTTTTTAATTATCTCCCCTATATATTTAATCCTTAAAGCTTTAATTTTAGTGTTGATATCTTGTAAAGCTATCCCCCCTTTATGTTTGGGCTGTATTAGGGTTAAATGTTTAATGCTTTTAAAGGTGCCCTTAAAAATGAAATTCCTAATTAGTACATTTATTTTAGTTACCACTGACTTTGGCATAATCTGAATATTTGCTGTATATATTATTTTAGGCATAATGAAACAGTTCACTATGATACTTCTCCCAAAAATAGTAGCTGTCTTGTATTTATATTTCTCTAACATGTTTTGAATTTTATCCACTAACTTTATCCATGTCTCTGTATTGGGGTCATGGGGGTTACAAGAATAATTTATCCCATAAATTTTGATTCTGTTAACTTGCGTTAACTGAAAGGGGAAATCTGTCTTGTTTGCCCATTTACCTAATCCCATTAAACTAGATTTTTGAATATTTAGTTTGGATTCGTTAGCGTATCCAAACTCTGTAAAGGTTTCTAATATCTTTCTTATGGAATCTACAGTTGCTGGAAGGAATAGAGTATCATCAGCGTACGCTAATGATTTTCTTTCCCCCTGCCCGGGTACAAAAGTCCCCGTGATGTTTACATCTTGTCTTATTCTTTCCAGCACTGGTTCTAGTGTTAAAACGTATAACAGGGGAGACAAAGGGCAGCCTTGTCTCACTGATCGTGTCAGCCTAACTGGGTCACTTAAACTGTGATTAATTAGTATTCTACTGTGGGGTTTTTTATATAAGATCTCTATCCATGTTCTAAAATAAGTACCTATGTTGTTTGCTTGTAAAGTTTTGTGTAGAAAGGAATGTGATACCCTGTCAAAGGCTTTTTCCTGATCTAGTGATAGTATTGCACTTTGACACTGTCTATCATGCGTGTATGTAATGAAATCCCTTATGAAGTGTGTATGTCTACAAATGTTCCTACCATGTACACTACATTGTTGGTCAGGATGTACCAAATTTTTCATGAATAATTTAAGCTTCAGAGTGAGAGCTTTGGCCAAAATTTTATAATCAGTATTTAAAAGTGAAATAGGCCTGTAATTTTTGATTGACTTTCTGTCAGCATTATCTTTAGGTATTAAAGTAATAAAGGATTCATTTAAACTATTCGGAAGCTCTCCTTTCTGGAAGGCTTCCTCAAACATTTTAATTAAAAGGGGGCCTAAAAGTGGGAAAAAGAAGAAGTAAAATTCTGCCGTTAACCCATCTGGGCCGGGTGATTTATTTTTCTGGAAAGTACTAATTGCTTCCCTTAAGTTTTCTAAAGTTAAAGTTTCGTCTAATTTCTTGCTCTCATCATCACTTAAACGTTTTGTGTAATGTAGAAATTTATCCTGTGTGTTTACATTAGTTGGTTCTTTAGTGTATAATTGTGTGTAGTATTCAAAAAAAGCGTGTCTAATATTAGTGTCTTCTGTCTGATGCTTTCCATTCATGTCAAATATTTCGTGAATCTGTCTACTGTGTTGTACATTTTGTTCAATCGCTAAATATTGTCTACTGGGTGTTTCTTGTGTAATAGTATTTAATTTTGACCTAAGGAGAGCTCCTTGGTATGTGTGTTGTTTGTACAGGTCTAACTGTTCTTCTAAAGAATGAATGTGTGGGTTAGATTTGTCTATCTGCTTTGTTAAACTTATTGCGTCTTCTAATATATTTTGTTCCCTCTTAAAAGCCCTGTGTATTGTTGTTGCTAAAATCTGTGTTCTATCCCTTATTGTGTTTTTTAACAGGTCCCAATATTCTGCAATGTTGTTATTGGGGATATCCTGTGTGTAACCCTGAATGAGTTGTGTTATTGTGTCTGTGAAGAAAGTATTTGTTAGCAAATTATTGTTGAATTTCCAATGTGGGGATCTCTTTAATTTTGTATATGTGTGCCCCGTACTTAAAACTGTGTATACTGCTTGATGGTCTGTAAATTTAAGCGTGTTTTTTATATGGTAAGTTTTATGTATATTGTAACTATTGGATGCGTAAAACCTGTCCAGTCTTGAGGCCTGTCTAAAATATGGGTTTGTCTTGTCATGAAATGTGAAAGCTTGTGTGTTCGGTTGTAGTTTTCTGTAAACGTCTACTAGGTCATGTTTGTCAAGGATGGGTTGTAAATGTCGTATTGATAGGGGGATTTGAATTTTCTTTCTCTGGGATACGGGTCCAAAGGAATTACTGTCTAAATCGGCCAAAACACAGTTAAAATCCCCCCTAACACTATTCTAGTCCCTTTGTAATGCTTATCTATAGTGTCATACAGTCCGTCGTAAAATTTAGGTTGGTCAGTGTATAGTGCGGGTGCGTATATATTGATAAGTGTGTGCGTGTCATGTTTATTTTGTTTGTTTTGTATTTGTATAATGACAATTCTGCCACAATTGTCTGTTCTATAATGTACTGCTTCCCAATCTTCATTGATTTGGAGGATGGCAGTACCCCCATGGCAGGTGCCCCGGGCGAACCAGCCATGTTTAAGTCCTAATCTAGTTACAATCTGGTCGGCATGATACCCAGAAGTAATCCCCGTTTGTTGCAAAAACAAAAAGTCGGGTTTCTCTTTTTTAATTAGTTTAATTACATGGTCCAGCTTATTTCTCAAACCATTGATATTGAGAGATATTATCACTAGACTGCATGTCGGAGTGGTAAGCTGAGGTTGGCCACTCGCTATAAACTGTCTACCTGGCAAAGTGGCAGGGTGGCCACTTGCCATATCTAAACTATTCGACAAAACGGGGACTGAGTGCGGACCGTTTGTCTCTTTTAAATTACACGGCAGGATAGTGGTCTGGGCCTGGCTACCCGCCACAGGTAAATTATACAACAAATCGCTAGTTGATGGTTTATTGTGTGTTGTAATAAATGTACTAGGCAAAATGATATTTGATGCACCTGGCTTACACAGCAGAGCGGTGACTGTGGGCTGACCGCTCTCTGTTGTAACTAGGCCACTCGATACGTTCATTGACGAGGGGGTGCGTAAGGGCTGACCCGTTGACCTAGTTACATGACTGCCTGACGGAATAGTGATCTGGGGCTGACTATCCGTTCCGTACTGATAAATTAGGCTGGGCGCAGATGAGACTGCGTCGCCTAACCCTCTCACCCCAGTAGGGGGGAGGGGGGTTGACTGCTTAAAAGAAACTGTGCGCATGTTAGTTGTGTGTGTGCTTTGTCAAAATATACATTAAAATATTACCAAACTTATTTACATTAAAATAAAAACACAACACTTTTAAATCATAACTAACTCGTCCTAAACTATAGTGGTTTGCAGATTTTACTTTAAAAAATACATTTCTTTTATTTTTCTGGACTTGCACGCTCGAGTCTTCTGGAGGGGGCACATCTTCTCCCGCACTGGCAGTCTATCGTTCAAGCTTCTCACAGGCTCAAAGAGGAGGGCAGCTACGGGGTGCAGCTCAGGCGTGCCTTCACCTGCACCATTCGTCCTCACTCGTCTCACCTGCTTGAAGCCTGGAAGTGACTTCTTGCACTGGGCCCCAGTGCCGGGAAGAAAAACTTGTAGGCGTAAGCTCATGAACTTACAACGTCAAATTCTTGCCCGTCTATATACAGGCTAGTCTGCGTCATCATCGACTCCATCTCGTCCTCCTCCGCCATTGACACCAACCAGGAGGAGGCTTGGGTATTCGCCGGTGTAGGTGCTTCCGGAACTTCCGTTTCTGCTGGCGACTTTCTGGGGCTGTTGGGTGCAGACATAGCGCGCTCGTCAACGACAGGTGTTGACGAACTCCACTTCGGGGAGGGCTCCGATGTAGACGCCCTAGGTGACGGTGGCAGGTCTTTCTTGCTCGGAGAGCTTTTACAT
Source organism: Oreohelix idahoensis (assembly GCA_024509875.1). Classification (NCBI taxonomy): domain Eukaryota; kingdom Metazoa; phylum Mollusca; class Gastropoda; order Stylommatophora; family Oreohelicidae; genus Oreohelix; species Oreohelix idahoensis. Next base: position 108,100 of record JAMPIV010019712.1, read on the forward strand.
GGCGACCTGGCTTCTTTGTTTTTCACCGGCCCTACTGTTTGGAGCGATATTCTCTTCCTGTTCTTTTTCTCTCTTTTTGAGAGAAACGTTTCAAACTCTCCTTCCTCGGCACTGTCTTGGTGGCTATCTGAGTCCAGGGGCTCACTTGCCCTGTCCTGCTCCGCCACTGCTTCTTTGTTCTGCTCAGCCGGTGTTTTCTCGGCAACCGTCTCTTCTTCCCTTCTTCGTTTTACTTGTTGGATGGCCGCTCTCTTCTTAGGGCATTGATTTACCCAGTGGTCGTCTCCACCACATACCGCACACTGGATCCTCCTCCCTGGCAGGGACACCCATACTCGGAGAAACTTATTTTCTGCTGCCTTTAGATGAACAAAGTGCGGTATGTGGTGTTCTGACTGTCTAAACATAAAATTCCACTTATCTCCAGCCGTCTTTATTCTGGTCACTTCCGCACTTTCGTCTCCTGAGACGGTCGCCGCCAGTCTCTGCACAGCTTCCGCCTTCATGGTAGGCGGTATCCAATTCAGGGTTCCTTTTGATTTTTCTTTGTCCTGGTGTTCAATATACACTGTCATTTGTGGGTTTGACCACTCTAACCTCCTACCATGAAGGCCCTGGTAGTGTTTAAGTTGGGCCGCTGCCGTGAGGGTGGCGAACCACTTAAAGGGCCTGCAAAACGGTACAGAGTGGCAATCCCACTCGTACCTACTCCTGCGGGCCCCGCAAGGATGCTTGATATTAAACCATATGATGCCCTGTTAGCCTGTGGGCCAGTTACTGTGATAATCAAAGTAAAAGGACGGTGTAGCACACCTCCTTCAAAATCATCATCAATATTTACGTTAAAAATGGGCACTACTGGTGCTGACATTTTTTATTTCTTTTTCTTCTTGGTACTAGACCAAATTGAATTTAAACAAAAGTCACAACAGTTAGCCTAGCTAACACAGCTAAGCTAACACGCACACAAAAATCCTGGAAGCTTTTTTTTTTTTTTTTTAAATACCTTTATTAAGGTCAATATAACAATGTTATTTACAGATTTTTACAAGTATCACATAATTTTAGAAACAATAGTGAAATAAACCCCCCTTCCCCCTCCCCTAAAAAAAAAATTCCCCAATCTAACATTGCAAGAAGCCAAACAGTATACCAAAATATAAACAATATCACATACTGAAGATAAACCCTCCCCACAATATATTCGAAAACAGTTGAACAATGAAATGATTAATGATACATCGACAAAGGGGTGTGACCCCCTACCATGAAATGATTAATGAGGACATATGTTAAGGAATATTTACATTTATAGTATTTACAAACAAAGCTACCTGCTTTGTGTGTTGACCAAAAGGTCAAATAAATATTTATTTAAACAATCAAAAATTCAAATTTGTTCTGTTATGTTATGTGTTATTTGTTCATATATCTGTGAAAAAATTCTACTGTCGTAATGTATGCCGTCATGTACTGCCCTATTCCTACATGTCCACACTAAATATCTAAATTCAGCTAATAGAGTTAACAATTTAAGTTCTGTCTGTCTCGGTAATGTAGGTAGAGTATTCAACATGACCGCTTGGTACATGTTGAGTGATCGTGTTGTTTTGGAAGCTATCAGTGTTCTTAGTTTGTTTAATGTAGGGACCACTGTCCTACATGTGTAGAACAAGTGGTCCTCTGTTTCTATTGTGTTGTTACTGCACAGTTTACACCTTGGTGGCGCCTTGCCTGCTTTCATTGCTGAATGCTTACTCATGATAGGTGTTAAACCGTACAGTAACCTAAATGTAACTTGTTTGGCTTGTGGCTTAACGTTTAATGCGTGTATGTTTGTGAAGCTTTGCGTGTAGTCTGTTATGAAAAGATTGTACCCTCGTTTAATCCGTGTACCTAAATAGGGTTCCTGTGCTGCAACTAATAATTTGTATATGAGTTTGGTGTCTTGCTTTACTAACTGTTCGTTTCCTTTTAAATTTTGTAAGCATATCCTATAAAAGGGTGGTGGGGTCCCAAAGAAATGTGGTTGATTATTTTCTAACTTGTGTAATTTAATTAACCTAAGTCCAATGTAGTAGTGTGCTAATGGGTAAAGACCTGGGTTTTTTATAATCTCCCCTATATATTTAACCCTTAAAGCTTTAATCTTAGTGTTAATGTCTTGTAAAGCTATCCCTCCCTTGTTCTTGGGTTGTATTAGGGTTGCGTGTTTAATACTTTTAAAGGTGCTCCTAAAAATAAAACTCCTAATCAACACATTTATTTTAGTTACAATTGTTTTTGGTATGATTTGGATATTTGCTGTGTATATAATTTTTGGCATAATGAAACAGTTCACTATGATACTTCTCCCAAAAATAGTAGCTGTCTTGTATTTATATTTCTCTAACATATTTTGAATTTTATCTACTAACTTTACCCATGTCTCTGTATTAGGGTCGTGGGGATTACAAGAATAGTTTATCCCATAAATTTTGATTCTGTTAACTTGCGTTAACTGAAAGGGGAAATCTGTCTTATTTGCCCATTTACCTAATCCCATTAAACTAGATTTTTGAATATTTAGTTTGGATTCGTTAGCGTATCCAAACTCTGTAAAGGTTTCTAATATCTTTCTTATGGAATCTACAGTTGCTGGAAGGAATAAGGTATCATCAGCATACGCTAATGATTTTCTTTCTCCTTGCCCGGGTACAAAGGTCCCCTTGATGTTTACATCTTGCCTAATTCTTTCCAGCACTGGTTCTAATGTTAATACATATAACAGGGGAGACAAAGGGCAACCCTGTCTCACTGCTCGTGTCAGCCTAACTGGGTCACTTAAACTGTGATTAATTAATATTTTACTATGGGGTTTTTTTATATAAGATTCCTATCCATGTTCTAAAATAAGGACCTATGTTGTTTGCTTGTAAAGTTTTGTGTAGGAAGGAATGTGATACCCTGTCAAAGGCTTTTTCCTGATCTAGTGATAGTATTGCACTTTGACACTGTCTATCATGCGTGTATGTAATGAAATCCCTTATGAAGTGTGTATGTCTACAAATGTTCCTACCATGCACACTACATTGTTGGTCAGGATGTACCAACTTCTTCATGAATAATTTAAGCTTCAGAGTGAGAGCTTTGGCCAAGATTTTATAATCAGTATTTAAAAGCGAAATAGGCCTGTAATTTTTTATTGACTTTCTGTCAGCATTATCTTTAGGTATTAAAGTAATAAAGGATTCATTTAAGCTATTCGGAAGCTCTCCTTTCTGGAAGGCTTCCTCAAATACTTTAATTAAGAGGGGCCTAAAATTGGGAAAAAGAAAAAGTAAAATTCTGCCGTTAACCCATCTGGGCCGGGTGATTTATTTTTTTGGAAAGTACTGATAGCTTCCCTTAAGTTTTCTAAAGTTAAAGTTTCGTCTAATTTTTTGCTCTCATCATCACTTAAACGTTTTGTGTAGTGTAGAAATTTATCCTGTATGTTTTCGTTAGTTGATTCTTTAGTGTATAATTTTGTGTAGTATTCAAAAAAGGCGTGTCTAATATTAATGTCTTCTGTCTGTTGTTTCCCATTCATATCAAATATTTCCTGAATCTGTCTACTGTGTTGTACATTTTGTTCGATCGCTAAATATTGTCTACTGGGTGTTTCTTGTGTAATAGTATTTAATTTTGACCTAAGGAGAGCTCCTTGGTATGTGTGTTGTTTGTACAGGTCTAACTGCTCTTCTAAAGAATGAATGTGTGGGTTAGATTTGTCTATCTGCTTTGTTAAACTTATTGCGTCTTCTAATATATTTTGTTCCCTCTTAAAAGTCCTGTGTATTGTTGTTGCTAAAATCTGTGTTCTATCCCTTATTGTGTTTTTTAACAGGTCCCAATATTCTGCAATGTTGTTATTGGGGATATCCTGTGTGTAACCCTGAATGAGTTGTGTTATTGTGTCTGTGAAGAAAGTATTTGTTAGCAAATTATTGTTGAATTTCCAATGTGGGGATCTCTTTAATTTTGTATATGTGTGCCCCGTACTTAAAACTGTGTATACTGCTTGATGGTCTGTAAATTTAAGCGTATTTTTAATGTGGTAAGTTTTGTGTATGTTGTAACTGTTTGTTGCGTATATTCTGTCCAGTCTAGAAGCTAGTCTAAGATATGGGTTTCTCTTGTCGTGGAATGTGAAAGCTTGTGTTTGCGGTTGTAGTTTTCTGTAAACGTCTACTAAGTCATGTTTGTCAAGCATAGATTGAAGGCGTCGTATTGATAAAAGTGTGTAAGGTTTCTCTTTTCGTAAACTTTGGCCAAAGGAACTCCTGTCTAAATTTGTCAAAACACAGTTGAAATCACCTCCTAACACTATTTTGGTTCCTTTGTAGTACCTATCTATAGTGTCATACAGTTCGTCATAAAACTTAGGTCGGTCATTTTCCGTCGCTGGTGCGTATATGTTAATAAGTGTGTGTGTTTATTGTGTTTATTTTGTATTTGTATAATGACAATTCTGCCACAATTGTCTGTTCTATAATGTACTGCTTCCCAATCCTCATTTATTTGGAGGATGGCAGTACCCACATGGCAGGTGCCCCGGGCGAACCAGCCATGTTTAAGTCCTAATCTAGTTACTATCTGGTCGGCATGATACCTAGAAGTAATCCCCGTTTGTTGCAAGAACAAAAAGTCGGGTTTCTCGTTTTTAATTAGTTTAAATACATGGTCCAGCTTATTTCTCAAACCATTGATATTGAGAGATATTATCACTAGACTGCATGTCGGAGTGGTAAGCTGAGGTTGGCCACTCGCTATAAACTGTCTACATGGCAAAGTGGCAGAGTGGCCACCTGCCATATCTAAACTATTTGACAAAACGGGGGCTTGCGAACCGTCTGTAGAATTACAAAGCTGAGTAGTGATCTGAGGCTGGCTACTCGCTACAGGTGAATTACTCAGTAGAACACTAGTTGATGGTTTATTTTGTGTTTCAATGATTTTAGGAGGCAAAGTAGTAAACTGGTCATTTGTTACACATGGTTTACACAGCATAGCGGTGCCGGTCGGCTGACCGCTTTCTGTCGTAACTAGGTCACTCGACACATTCATGTTTGCATTTCTCGACGAAGCGGTGCATAAAGGCTGACCTGCTAACCTAGTTACATGACTGCCTGACGGAATAGTGATCTGGGGCTGACTATTCGTTCTGCACTGATAATTTAGGCTAGACACAGATGAAACCGCGTCGCCTAAACCTCCCATCCCAGTAGGGGGAGGGGGAGTTGACTGCTTAAATAAAACTGTGCGCATGTTAGTTGTGTGTGTGCTGTGTCAAAACATACATTAAAATACTGCTAAACTTATTTACATTAAAATAAAAACACAACACTCTTAAATCAAAGCTAACTCGTCCTAAACTATAGGGGTTTGTAGATTTTACTTTAAAAAAATACATTTTTGTTATTTTTCTGGACTTGCACTCTTGAGTCCACTTGAGGGGGCACATCTTCCCACGCACTGGCAGTCTATTGGTCAAGCTTCTCACAGGCTCAAAGGGGAGGGTAGCTTCGGGGTGCAGCTCCGGCGTGCCTTCACATGCACCGTTCGTCATAAACCCTCTCACTCGTCTCACCTGCTCAAAGCTTGAAACTTGACACATCACGCACTGGACCCCAGTGCAGGGAAGAAAAGCTTGTACGGGTAGACTCATGCTTCGCTCACGTCGTTCAAAAAGGCTGGCCATCTATAAAGATGCTGGCTTGCGACATGATCGCCTCCATGTCCTCATCTTCCTCAGTTTCTGCCGCCCAATTTATACCAACTTGGGTGTTTGTTGGCACCTCTGGGAAATTGGATTCTGCCGGCGACCCTCCTGCTGGGCTGTTGGGTCGAGATGTGTTGCGTTCATCGACCACAGGTGTCGATGAAACCCATCTCGGGGATGGCTCTGGTGTAGTCTCCCTCAGTGGTGGTGATGGTGGCAGGTCGCTTTTGCTCGGGGAGCACTTCCTCGGCGACCTACTGTCACTGCGCTTGACCTCTTTCGTCTTCACAGGCTCTGTTGCCTGAAGCAGGAATCTCTTCCTGTTTATCTGTTTCTTCTCCCTCTTGTTGTTTACCACTTTCTCAAAGTCATCACCCTCACTGGCGTCTGGGCTATCTAGGGCGGGGGGCTCACTTGCCCTGTCTTGCTCTGCTAAAATCTCCCTGCTTTGTTCTGCAGGCGTTCTGTCCACCACCACTTCCTCTTTCCTCACTTGTTTAGCCTGGGAGGCGGGTGTCCGCTTCTTTGGGCACTGGCTTACCCAGTGGTCGTCCCCCCCACAAATGGCACATTGGGTTTTCCTCCCAGGCAGGGACACCCATACCCTCTGGAATTTTTCTGCTGGGCCTTCCATTTTAAGATTAACAAAATGAGGCACCTGGTGTGCCGACGGCTTGAACAAAAAGTTCCATTTATCCTGGGCGGTTTTGACCCGTGACACTTCCGCATCTTTGTCCCCTGTCACCGCTGCAGCAATTCGTTGGGCCGCCTCTGCTTTCATAGTCGGGGGCATCCAGTTGAGTGTCCCCTTGGATTTTTCCTTGTCTAAATGCTCAATGTAGACAGACATCTGCGGGTTTGTCCATTCAAATTTCTTGCCATGCAGGCCAGCGTAATGCTTCATCTGGGCAGCTGCTGTTAGCGTAGCGAACCACTTGAATGGGCTCGCAAACCTGTATAGCGTGGCGACGCCACTCGTACCAACACCAGCTGGTCCGGCCAGAATGCTGGCAATCAAAGAATATGAGGCTCTATTAGCCTGTGGCCCATTGATAGAGATAACTAAAGTACCTTGCTTATGTAGGGCACCCCCTTCTAGGTCATTTTCCATGTTAATTGTAAAGGTAGGCACGATTGGTGCAGGCATACTGATTTTCTTCTTTTCTTGGTTATTACAACCAAATTAAGCAAAAACAAAAGTCACAACACAGTTAGCCTAGCTAACACAGCTAAGCTAACACAAGTCCTGGAAAAAAACCGTCCAAGAAGGAAAAAAACGACTTTTTTTTTTTTTTTAAATACCTTTATTAAGGTCAATATAACAATGTTATTTACAGATTTTTACAAGTATCACATAATTTTAGAAACAATAGTGAAATAAACCCCCCTTCCCATTCCCCTAAAAAAAAAAAAAAAAAAAAAAAAAAATTCCCCAATCTAACATTGCAAGCAGCCAAACAGTATACCAAAATATAAACAATATCACATACTAAAGATAAACCCTCCCCCCCAATATATTCGAAAACAGTTGAACAATGAAATGATTAATGATACATCGACACAGGGGTGTGACCCCCTACCATGAAATGATTAATGAGGACATATGTTAAGGAATATTTACATTTATAGTATTTACAAACAAAGCTACCTGCTTTGTGTGTTGACCAAAAGGTCAAATAAATATTTATTTAAACAATCAAAAATTCAAATGTGTTCTGTTATGTTATGTGTTATTTGTTCATATATCTGTGAAAAAATTCTACTGTCGTAATGTATGCCGTCATGTACTGCCCTATTCCTACATGTCCACACTAAATATCTAAATTCAGCTAATAGAGTTAACAATTTAAGTTCTGTCTGTCTCGGTAATGTAGGTAGAGTATTCAACATGACCGCTTGGTACATGTTGAGTGATCGTGTTGTTTTGGAAGCTATCAGTGTTCTTAGTTTGTTTAATGTAGGGACCACTGTCCTACATGTGTAGAACAAGTGGTCCTCTGTTTCTATTGTGTTGTTACTGCACAGTTTACACCTTGGTGGCGCCTTGCCTGCTTTCATTGCTGAATGCTTACTCATGATAGGTGTTAAACCGTACAGTAACCTAAATGTAACTTGTTTGGCTTGTGGCTTAACGTTTAATGCGTGTATGTTTGTGAAGCTTTGCGTGTAGTCTGTTATGAAAAGATTGTACCCTCGTTTAATCCGTGTACCTAAATAGGGTTCCTGTGCTGCAACTAATAATTTGTATATGAGTTTGGTGTCTTGCTTTACTAACTGTTCGTTTCCTTTTAAATTTTGTAAGCATATCCTATAAAAGGGTGGTGGGGTCCCAAAGAAATGTGATTGATTATTTTCTAACTTGTGTAATTTATTTAACCTAAGTCCAATGTAGTAGTGTGCTAATGGGTAAAGACCTGGGTTTTTTATAATCTCCCCTATATATTTAACCCTTAAAGCTTTAATCTTAGTGTTAATGTCTTGTAAAGCTATCCCTCCCTTGTTCTTGGGTTGTATTAGGGTTGCGTGTTTAATACTTTTAAAGGTGCTCCTAAAAATAAAACTCCTAATCAACACATTTATTTTAGTTACAATTGTTTTTGGTATGATTTGGATATTTGCTGTGTATATAATTTTTGGCATAATGAAACAGTTCACTATGATACTTCTCCCAAAAATAGTAGCTGTCTTGTATTTATATTTCTCTAACATATTTTGAATTTTATCTACTAACTTTACCCATGTCTCTGTATTAGGGTCGTGGGGATTACAAGAATAGTTTATCCCATAAATTTTGATTCTGTTAACTTGCGTTAACTGAAAGGGGAAATCTGTCTTATTTGCCCATTTACCTAATCCCATTAAACTAGATTTTTGAATATTTAGTTTGGATTCATTAGCGTATCCAAACTCTGTAAAGGTTTCTAATATCTTTCTTATGGAATCTACAGTTGCTGGAAGGAATAAGGTATCATCAGCATACGCTAATGATTTTCTTTCTCCTTGCCCGGGTACAAAGGTCCCCTTGATGTTTACATCTTGCCTAATTCTTTCCAGCACTGGTTCTAATGTTAATACATATAACAGGGGAGACAAAGGGCAACCCTGTCTCACTGCTCGTGTCAGCCTAACTGGGTCACTTAAACTGTGATTAATTAATATTTTACTATGGGGTTTTTTATATAAGATTCCTATCCATGTTCTAAAATAAGTACCTATGTTGTTTGCTTGTAAAGTTTTGTGTAGGAAGGAATGTGATACCCTGTCAAAGGCTTTTTCCTGATCTAGTGATAGTATTGCACTTTGACACTGTCTATCATGCGTGTATGTAATGAAATCCCTTATGAAGTGTGTATGTCTACAAATGTTCCTACCATGCACACTACATTGTTGGTCAGGATGTACCAACTTCTTCATGAATAATTTAAGCTTCAGAGTGAGAGCTTTGGCCAAGATTTTATAATCAGTATTTAAAAGCGAAATAGGCCTGTAATTTTTTATTGACTTTCTGTCAGCATTATCTTTAGGTATTAAAGTAATAAAGGATTCATTTAAGCTATTCGGAAGCTCTCCTTTCTGGAAGGCTTCCTCAAATACTTTAATTAAGAGGGGGCCTAAAATTGGGAAAAAGAAAAAGTAAAATTCTGCCGTTAACCCATCTGGGCCGGGTGATTTATTTTTTTGGAAAGTACTGATAGCTTCCCTTAAGTTTTCTAAAGTTAAAGTTTCGTCTAATTTTTTGCTCTCATCATCACTTAAACGTTTTGTGTAGTGTAGAAATTTATCCTGTATGTTTTCGTTAGTTGATTCTTTAGTGTATAATTTTGTGTAGTATTCAAAAAAGGCGTGTCTAATATTAATGTCTTCTGTCTGTTGTTTCCCATTCATATCAAATATTTCCTGAATCTGTCTACTGTGTTGTACATTTTGTTCGATCGCTAAATATTGTCTACTGGGTGTTTCTTGTGTAATAGTATTTAATTTTGACCTAAGGAGAGCTCCTTGGTATGTGTGTTGTTTGTACAGGTCTAACTGCTCTTCTAAAGAATGAATGTGTGGGTTAGATTTGTCTATCTGCTTTGTTAAGCTTATTGCGTCTTCTAATATATTTTGTTCCCTCTTAAAAGTCCTGTGTATTGTTGTTGCTAAAATCTGTGTTCTATCCCTTATTGTGTTTTTTAACAGGTCCCAATATTCTGCAATGTTGTTATTGGGGATATCCTGTGTGTAACCCTGAATGAGTTGTGTTATTGTGTCTGTGAAGAAAGTATTTGTTAGCAAATTATTGTTGAATTTCCAATGTGGGGATCTCTTTAATTTTGTATATGTGTGCCCCGTACTTAAAACTGTGTATACTGCTTGATGGTCTGTAAATTTAAGCGTATTTTTAATGTGGTAAGTTTTGTGTATGTTGTAACTGTTTGTTGCGTATATTCTGTCCAGTCTAGAAGCTAGTCTAAGATATGGGTTTCTCTTGTCGTGGAATGTGAAAGCTTGTGTTTGCGGTTGTAGTTTTCTGTAAACGTCTACTAAGTCATGTTTGTCAAGCATAGATTGAAGGCGTCGTATTGATAAAAGTGTGTAAGGTTTCTCTTTTCGTAAACTTTGGCCAAAGGAACTCCTGTCTAAATTTGTCAAAACACAGTTGAAATCACCTCCTAACACTATTTTGGTTCCTTTGTAGTACCTATCTATAGTGTCATACAGTTCGTCATAAAACTTAGGTCGGTCATTTTCCGTCGCTGGTGCGTATATGTTAATAAGTGTGTGTGTTTATTGTGTTTATTTTGTATTTGTATAATGACAATTCTGCCACAATTGTCTGTTCTATAATGTACTGCTTCCCAATCCTCATTTATTTGGAGGATGGCAGTACCCACATGGCAGGTGCCCCGGGCGAACCAGCCATGTTTAAGTCCTAATCTAGTTACTATCTGGTCGGCATGATACCTAGAAGTAATCCCCGTTTGTTGCAAGAACAAAAAGTCGGGTTTCTCGTTTTTAATTAGTTTAAATACATGGTCCAGCTTATTTCTCAAACCATTGATATTGAGAGATATTATCACTAGACTGCATGTCGGAGTGGTAAGCTGAGGTTGGCCACTCGCTATAAACTGTCTACATGGCAAAGTGGCAGAGTGGCCACCTGCCATATCTAAACTATTTGACAAAACGGGGGCTTGCGAACCGTCTGTAGAATTACAAAGCTGAGTAGTGATCTGAGGCTGGCTACTCGCTACAGGTGAATTACTCAGTAGAACACTAGTTGATGGTTTATTTTGTGTTTCAATGATTTTAGGAGGCAAAGTAGTAAACTGGTCATTTGTTACACATGGTTTACACAGCATAGCGGTGCCGGTCGGCTGACCGCTTTCTGTCGTAACTAGGTCACTCGACACATTCATGTTTGCATTTCTCGACGAAGCGGTGCATAAAGGCTGACCTGCTAACCTAGTTACATGACTGCCTGACGGAATAGTGATCTGGGGCTGACTATTCGTTCTGCACTGATAATTTAGGCTAGACACAGATGAAACCGCGTCGCCTAAACCTCCCATCCCAGTAGGGGGAGGGGGAGTTGACTGCTTAAATAAAACTGTGCGCATGTTAGTTGTGTGTGTGCTGTGTCAAAACATACATTAAAATACTGCTAAACTTATTTACATTAAAATAAAAACACAACACTCTTAAATCAAAGCTAACTCGTCCTAAACTATAGGGGTTTGTAGATTTTACTTTAAAAAAATACATTTTTGTTATTTTTCTGGACTTGCACTCTTGAGTCCACTTGAGGGGGCACATCTTCCCACGCACTGGCAGTCTATTGGTCAAGCTTCTCACAGGCTCAAAGGGGAGGGTAGCTTCGGGGTGCAGCTCCGGCGTGCCTTCACATGCACCGTTCGTCATAAACCCTCTCACTCGTCTCACCTGCTCAAAGCTTGAAACTTGACACATCACGCACTGGACCCCAGTGCAGGGAAGAAAAGCTTGTACGGGTAGACTCATGCTTCGCTCACGTCGTTCAAAAAGGCTGGCCATCTATAAAGATGCTGGCTTGCGACATGATCGCCTCCATGTCCTCATCTTCCTCAGTTTCTGCCGCCCAATTTATACCAACTTGGGTGTTTGTTGGCACCTCTGGGAAATTGGATTCTGCCGGCGACCCTCCTGCTGGGCTGTTGGGTCGAGATGTGTTGCGTTCATCGACCACAGGTGTCGATGAAACCCATCTCGGGGATGGCTCTGGTGTAGTCTCCCTCAGTGGTGGTGATGGTGGCAGGTCGCTTTTGCTCGGGGAGCACTTCCTCGGCGACCTACTGTCACTGCGCTTGACCTCTTTCGTCTTCACAGGCTCTGTTGCCTGAAGCAGGAATCTCTTCCTGTTTATCTCTTTCTTCTCCCTCTTGTTGTTTACCACTTTCTCAAAGTCATCACCCTCACTGGCGTCTGGGCTATCTAGGGCGGGGGGCTCACTTGCCCTGTCTTGCTCTGCTAAAATCTCCCTGCTTTGTTCTGCAGGCGTTCTGTCCACCACCACTTCCTCTTTCCTCACTTGTTTAGCCTGGGAGGCGGGTGTCCGCTTCTTTGGGCACTGGCTTACCCAGTGGTCGTCCCCCCCACAAATGGCACATTGGGTTTTCCTCCCAGGCAGGGACACCCATACCCTCTGGAATTTTTCTGCTGGGCCTTCCATTTTAAGATTAACAAAATGAGGCACCTGGTGTGCCGACGGCTTGAACAAAAAGTTCCATTTATCCTGGGCGGTTTTGACCCGTGACACTTCCGCATCTTTGTCCCCTGTCACCGCTGCAGCAATTCGTTGGGCCGCCTCTGCTTTCATAGTCGGGGGCATCCAGTTGAGTGTCCCCTTGGATTTTTCCTTGTCTAAATGCTCAATGTAGACAGACATCTGCGGGTTTGTCCATTCAAATTTCTTGCCATGCAGGCCAGCGTAATGCTTCATCTGGGCAGCTGCTGTTAGCGTAGCGAACCACTTGAATGGGCTCGCAAACCTGTATAGCGTGGCGACGCCACTCGTACCAACACCAGCTGGTCCGGCCAGAATGCTGGCAATCAAAGAATATGAGGCTCTATTAGCCTGTGGCCCATTGATAGAGATAACTAAAGTACCTTGCTTATGTAGGGCACCCCCTTCTAGGTCATTTTCCATGTTAATTGTAAAGGTAGGCACGATTGGTGCAGGCATACTGATTTTCTTCTTTTCTTGGTTATTACAACCAAATTAAGCAAAAACAAAAGTCACAACACAGTTAGCCTAGCTAACACAGCTAAGCTAACACAAGTCCTGGAAAAAAACCGTCCAAGAAGGAAAAAAACGACTTTTTTTTTTTTTTTAATACCTTTATTAAGGTCAATATAACAATGTTATTTACAGATTTTTACAAGTATCACGTAATTTTAGAAACAATAGTGAAATAAACCCCCCTTCCCCCTCCCCTAAAAAAAAAATTCCCCAATCTAACATTGCAAGAAGCCAAACAGTATACCAAAATATAAACAATATCACATACTGAAGATAAACCCTCCCCCCAATATATTCGAAAACAGTTGAACAATGAAATGATTAATGATACATCGACAAAGGGGTGTGACCCCCTACCATGAAATGATTAATGAGGACATATGTTAAGGAATATTTACATTTATAGTATTTACAAACAAAGCTACCTGCTTTGTGTGTTGACCAAAAGGTCAAATAAATATTTATTTAAACAATCAAAAATTCAAATTTGTTCTGTTATGTTATGTGTTATTTGTTCATATATCTTTGAAAAAATTCTACTGTCGTAATGTATGCCGTCATGTACTGCCCTATTCCTACATGTCCACACTAAATATCTAAATTCAGCTAATAGAGTTAACAATTTAAGTTCTGTCTGTCTCGGTAATGTAGGTAGAGTATTCAACATGACCGCTTGGTACATGTTGAGTGATCGTGTTGTTTTGGAAGCTATCAGTGTTCTTAGTTTGTTTAATGTAGGGACCACTGTCCTACATGTGTAGAACAAGTGGTCCTCTGTTTCTATTGTGTTGTTACTGCACAGTTTACACCTTGGTGGCGCCTTGCCTGCTTTCATTGCTGAATGCTTACTCATGATAGGTGTTAAACCGTACAGTAACCTAAATGTAACTTGTTTGGCTTGTGGCTTAACGTTTAATGCGTGTATGTTTGTGAAGCTTTGCGTGTAGTCTGTTATGAAAAGATTGTACCCTCGTTTAATCCGTGTACCTAAATAGGGTTCCTGTGCTGCAACTAATAATTTGTATATGAGTTTGGTGTCTTGCTTTACTAACTGTTCGTTTCCTTTTAAATTTTGTAAGCATATCCTATAAAAGGGTGGTGGGGTCCCAAAGAAATGTGGTTGATTATTTTCTAACTTGTGTAATTTAATTAACCTAAGTCCAATGTAGTAGTGTGCTAATGGGTAAAGACCTGGGTTTTTTATAATCTCCCCTATATATTTAACCCTTAAAGCTTTAATCTTAGTGTTAATGTCTTGTAAAGCTATCCCTCCCTTGTTCTTGGGTTGTATTAGGGTTGCGTGTTTAATACTTTTAAAGGTGCTCCTAAAAATAAAACTCCTAATCAACACATTTATTTTAGTTACAATTGTTTTTGGTATGATTTGGATATTTGCTGTGTATATAATTTTTGGCATAATGAAACAGTTCACTATGATACTTCTCCCAAAAATAGTAGCTGTCTTGTATTTATATTTCTCTAACATATTTTGAATTTTATCTACTAACTTTACCCATGTCTCTGTATTAGGGTCGTGGGGATTACAAGAATAGTTTATCCCATAAATTTTGATTCTGTTAACTTGCGTTAACTGAAAGGGGAAATCTGTCTTATTTGCCCATTTACCTAATCCCATTAAACTAGATTTTTGAATATTTAGTTTGGATTCATTAGCGTATCCAAACTCTGTAAAGGTTTCTAATATCTTTCTTATGGAATCTACAGTTGCTGGAAGGAATAAGGTATCATCAGCATACGCTAATGATTTTCTTTCTCCTTGCCCGGGTACAAAGGTCCCCTTGATGTTTACATCTTGCCTAATTCTTTCCAGCACTGGTTCTAATGTTAATACATATAACAGGGGAGACAAAGGGCAACCCTGTCTCACTGCTCGTGTCAGCCTAACTGGGTCACTTAAACTGTGATTAATTAATATTTTACTATGGGGTTTTTTATATAAGATTCCTATCCATGTTCTAAAATAAGTACCTATGTTGTTTGCTTGTAAAGTTTTGTGTAGGAAGGAATGTGATACCCTGTCAAAGGCTTTTTCCTGATCTAGTGATAGTATTGCACTTTGACACTGTCTATCATGCGTGTATGTAATGAAATCCCTTATGAAGTGTGTATGTCTACAAATGTTCCTACCATGCACACTACATTGTTGGTCAGGATGTACCAACTTCTTCATGAATAATTTAAGCTTCAGAGTGAGAGCTTTGGCCAAGATTTTATAATCAGTATTTAAAAGCGAAATAGGCCTGTAATTTTTTATTGACTTTCTGTCAGCATTATCTTTAGGTATTAAAGTAATAAAGGATTCATTTAAGCTATTCGGAAGCTCTCCTTTCTGGAAGGCTTCCTCAAATACTTTAATTAAAAGGGGGCCTAAAATTGGGAAAAAGAAAAAGTAAAATTCTGCCGTTAACCCATCTGGGCCGGGTGATTTATTTTTTTGGAAAGTACTAAGCTTCTCTTAAGTTTTCTAAAGTTAAAGTTTCGTCTAATTTTTTGCTCTCATCATCACTTAAACGTTTTGTGTAGTGTAGAAATTTATCCTGTATGTTTTCGTTAGTTGGTTCTTTAGTGTATAATTTTGTGTAGTATTCAAAAAAGGCGTGTCTAATATTAATGTCTTCTGTCTGTTGTTTCCCATTCATATCAAATATTTCCTGAATCTGTCTACTGTGTTGTACATTTTGTTCGATCGCTAAATATTGTCTACTGGGTGTTTCTTGTGTAATAGTATTTAATTTTGACCTAAGGAGAGCTCCTTGGTATGTGTGTTGTTTGTACAGGTCTAACTGCTCTTCTAAAGAATGAATGTGTGGGTTAGATTTGTCTATCTGCTTTGTTAAACTTATTGCGTCTTCTAATATATTTTGTTCCCTCTTAAAAGTCCTGTGTATTGTTGTTGCTAAAATCTGTGTTCTATCCCTTATTGTGTTTTTTAACAGGTCCCAATATTCTGCAATGTTGTTATTGGGGATATCCTGTGTGTAACCCTGAATGAGTTGTGTTATTGTGTCTGTGAAGAAAGTATTTGTTAGCAAATTATTGTTGAATTTCCAATGTGGGGATCTCTTTAATTTTGTATATGTGTGCCCCGTACTTAAAACTGTGTATACTGCTTGATGGTCTGTAAATTTAAGCGTATTTTTAATGTGGTAAGTTTTGTGTATGTTGTAACTGTTTGTTGCGTATATTCTGTCCAGTCTAGAAGCTAGTCTAAGATATGGGTTTCTCTTGTCGTGGAATGTGAAAGCTTGTGTTTGCGGTTGTAGTTTTCTGTAAACGTCTACTAAGTCATGTTTGTCAAGCATAGATTGAAGGCGTCGTATTGATAAAAGTGTGTAAGGTTTCTCTTTTCGTAAACTTTGGCCAAAGGAACTCCTGTCTAAATTTGTCAAAACACAGTTGAAATCACCTCCTAACACTATTTTGGTTCCTTTGTAGTACCTATCTATAGTGTCATACAGTTCGTCATAAAACTTAGGTCGGTCATTTTCCGTCGCTGGTGCGTATATGTTAATAAGTGAGTGCGTGTCATGTTTATTGTGTTTGTTTTGTATTTGTATACTGACAATTCTGCCACAATTGTCTGTTCTATAATGTACTGCTTCCCAATCCTCATTTATTTGGAGGATGGCAGTACCCACATGGCAGGTGCCCCGGGCGAACCAGCCATGTTTAAGTCCTAATCTAGTTACTATCTGGTCGGCATGATACCTAGAAGTAATCCCCGTTTGTTGCAAGAACAAAAAGTCGGGTTTCTCTTTTTTAATTAGTTTAAATACATGGTCCAGCTTATTTCTCAAACCATTGATATTGAGAGATATTATCACTAGACTGCATGTCGGAGTGGTAAGCTGAGGTTGGCCACTCGCTATAAACTGTCTACATGGCAAAGTGGCAGAGTGGCCACCTGCCATATCTAAACTATTTGACAAAACGGGGGCTTGCGAACCGTCTGTAGAATTACAAAGCTGAGTAGTGATCTGAGGCTGGCTACTCGCTACAGGTGAATTACTCAGTAGAACACTAGTTGATGGTTTATTTTGTGTTTCAATGATTTTAGGAGGCAAAGTAGTAAACTGGTCATTTGTTACACATGGTTTACACAGCATAGCGGTGCCGGTCGGCTGACCGCTTTCTGTCGTAACTAGGTCACTCGACACATTCATGTTTGCATTTCTCGACGAAGCGGTGCATAAAGGCTGACCTGCTAACCTAGTTACATGACTGCCTGACGGAATAGTGATCTGGGGCTGACTATTCGTTCTGCACTGATAATTTAGGCTAGACACAGATGAAACCGCGTCGCCTAAACCTCCCATCCCAGTAGGGGGAAGGGGAGTTGACTGCTTAAATAAAACTGTGCGCATGTTAGTTGTGTGTGTGCTTTGTCAAAATATACATTAAAATATTACCAAACTTATTTACATTAAAATAAAAACACAACACTTTTAAATCATAACTAACGCGTCCTAAACTATAGTGGTTTGCAGATTTTACTTTAAAAAAATACATTTCTTTTATTTTTCTGGACTTGCACGCTCGAGTCTTCTGGAGGGGGCACATCTTCTCCCGCACTGGCAGTCTATCGTTCAAGCTTCTCACAGGCTCAAAGAGGAGGGCAGCTACGGGGTGCAGCTCAGGCGTGCCTTCACCTGCACCATTCGTCCTCACTCGTCTCACCTGATTGAAGCCTGGAAGTGACTTCTTGCACTGGGCCCCAGTGCCGGGAAGAAAAACTTGTAGGCGTAAGCTCATGAACTTACATCGTCAAATTCTTGCCCGTCTATATACAGGCTGGTCTGCGTCATCATCGACTCCATCTCGTCTTCTTCCGCCATTGACACCAACCAGGAGGAGGCTTGGGTATTCGCCGGTGTAGGTGCTTCCGGAACTTCCGTTTCTGCTGGTGACTTTCTGGGGCTGTTGGGTGCAGACATAGCGCGCTCGTCAACGACAGGTGTTGACGAACTCCACCTCGGGGAGGGCTCCGATGTAGACGCCCTAGGTGACGGTGGCAGGTCTTTCTTGCTCGGAGAGCTTTTACATGGCGACCTGCCTTCGTTGCGCTTGACTTCTTTGTTTTTCACCGGCCCTACTGTTTGGAGCGATATTCTCTTCCTGTTCTTTTTCTCTCTTTTTGAGAGAAACGTTTCAAACTCTCCTTCCTCGGCACTGTCTTGGTGGCTATCTGGGCCCGGGGGCTCACTTGCCCTGTCCTGCTCCGCCACTGCTTCTTTGTTCTGCTCAGCCGGTGTTTTCTCGGCAGCCGTCTCTTCTTCCCTTCTTCGTTTTACTTGTTGGGTGGCCGCTCTTTTCTTGGGGCATTGATTTACCCAGTGGTCGTCTCCACCACATACCGCACACTGGATCCTCCTCCCTGGCAGGGACACCCATACTCGGAGAAACTTATTCTCTGCTGCCTTTAGATGCACGAAGTGCGGTATGTGGTGTTCTGACTGTTTAAACATAAAATTCCACTTGTCTCCCACCGTCTTTATTCTGGTCACTTCCGCACTTTCGTCCCCTAAGATGGTCGCCGCCAGTCTCTGCACAGCTTCCGCCTTCATGGTAGGCGGTATCCAATTCAGGGTTCCTTTTGATTTCTCTTTGTTCTGGTGTTCGATGTATACCGTCATTTGTGGGTTTGACCACTCTAGCCTCCTACCATGAAGGCACTGGTAGTGTTTAAGTTGGGCCGCTGCCGTGAGGGTGGCGAACCACTTAAAGGTCCCTGCAAAACGGTACAGAGTGGCAATCCCACTCGTACCTACTCCTGCGAGCCCCGCAAGGATGCTTGATATTAAACCATATGATGCCCTGTTAGCCTGTGGGCCAGTTACTGTGATAATCAGAGTAAAAGGACGGTGTAACACACCTCCTTCAAAATCATCATCAATATTTACGTTAAAAATGGGCACTACTGGTGCTGACATTTTTTATTTCTTTTTCTTCTTGGTACTAGACCAAATTGGAACAAAAGCAAAGTTACAAGTTAGCCTAGCTAACAGCTAAGACTAACCTTTTTTTTTTTTTTTTTTCTCTCTTTTTTTATTTACATTATAGTATTTACAAACAAAGCTACCTGCTTTGTGTGTTGACCAAAAGGTCAAATAAATATTTATTTAAACAATCAAAAATTCAAATTTGTTCTGTTATGTTATGTGTTATTTGTTCATATATCTGTGAAAAAATTCTACTGTCGTAATGTATGCCGTCATGTACTGCCCTATTCCTACATGTCCACACTAAATATCTAAATTCAGCTAATAGAGTTAACAATTTAAGTTCTGTCTGTCTCGGTAATGTAGGTAGAGTATTCAACATGACCGCTTGGTACATGTTGAGTGATCGTGTTGTTTTGGAAGCTATCAGTGTTCTTAGTTTGTTTAATGTAGGGACCACTGTCCTACATGTGTAGAACAAGTGGTCCTCTGTTTCTATTGTGTTGTTACTGCACAGTTTACACCTTGGTGGCGCCTTGCCTGCTTTCATTGCTGAATGCTTACTCATGATAGGTGTTAAACCGTACAGTAACCTAAATGTAACTTGTTTGGCTTGTGGCTTAACGTTTAATGCGTGTATGTTTGTGAAGCTTTGCGTGTAGTCTGTTATGAAAAGATTGTACCCTCGTTTAATCCGTGTACCTAAATAGGGTTCCTGTGCTGCAATTAATAATTTGTATATGAGTTTGGTGTCTTGCTTTACTAACTGTTCGTTTCCTTTTAAATTTTGTAAACATATCCTATAAAAGGGTGGTGGGGTCCCAAAGAAATGTGGTTGATTATTTTCTAACTTGTGTAATTTAATTAACCTAAGTCCAATGTAGTAGTGTGCTAATGGGTAAAGACCTGGGTTTTTTATAATCTCCCCTATATATTTAACCCTTAAAGCTTTAATCTTAGTGTTAATGTCTTGTAAAGCTATCCCTCCCTTGTTCTTGGGTTGTATTAGGGTTGCGTGTTTAATACTTTTAAAGGTGCTCCTAAAAATAAAACTCCTAATCAACACATTTATTTTAGTTACAATTGTTTTTGGTATGATTTGGATATTTGCTGTGTATATAATTTTTGGCATAATGAAACAGTTCACTATGATACTTCTCCCAAAAATAGTAGCTGTCTTGTATTTATATTTCTCTAACATATTTTGAATTTTATCTACTAACTTTACCCATGTCTCTGTATTAGGGTCGTGGAGATTACAAGAATAGTTTATCCCATAAATTTTGATTCTGTTAACTTGCGTTAACTGAAAGGGGAAATCTGTCTTATTTGCCCATTTACCTAATCCCATTAAACTAGATTTTTGAATATTTAGTTTGGATTCATTAGCGTATCCAAACTCTGTAAAGGTTTCTAATATCTTTCTTATGGAATCTACAGTTGCTGGAAGGAATAAGGTATCATCAGCATACGCTAATGATTTTCTTTCTCCTTGCCCGGGTACAAAGGTCCCCTTGATGTTTACATATTGCCTAATTCTTTCCAGCACTGGTTCTAATGTTAATACATATAACAGGGGAGACAAAGGGCAACCCTGTCTCACTGCTCGTGTCAGCCTAACTGGGTCACTTAAACTGTGATTAATTAATATTTTACTATGGGGTTTTTTATATAAGATTCCTATCCATGTTCTAAAATAAGTACCTATGTTGTTTGCTTGTACAGTTTTGTGTAGGAAGGAATGTGATACCCTGTCAAAGGCTTTTTCCTGATCTAGTGATAGTATTGCACTTTGACACTGTCTATCATGCGTGTATGTAATGAAATCCCTTATGAAGTGTGTATGTCTACAAATGTTCCTACCATGCACACTACATTGTTGGTCAGGATGTACCAACTTCTTCATGAATAATTTAAGCTTCAGAGTGAGAGCTTTGGCCAAGATTTTATAATCAGTATTTAAAAGCGAAATAGGCCTGTAATTTTTTATTGACTTTCTGTCAGCATTATCTTTACGTATTAAAGTAATAAAGGATTCATTTAAGCTATTCGGAAGCTCTCCTTTCTGGAAGGCTTCCTAAATACTTTAATTAAGAGGGGGCCTAAAATTGGGAAAAAGAAAAAGTAAAATTCTGCCGTTAACCCATCTGGGCCGGGTGATTTATTTTTTTGGAAAGTACTGATAGCTTCCCTTAAGTTTTCTAAAGTTAAAGTTTCGTCTAATTTTTTGCTCTCATCATCACTTAAACGTTTTGTGTAGTGTAGAAATTTATCCTGTATGTTTTCGTTAGTTGATTCTTTAGTGTATAATTTTGTGTAGTATTCAAAAAAGGCGTGTCTAATATTAATGTCTTCTGTCTGTTGTTTCCCATTCATATCAAATATTTCCTGAATCTGTCTACTGTGTTGTACATTTTGTTCAATCGCTAAATATTGTCTACTGGGTGTTTCTTGTGTAATAGTATTTAATTTTGACCTAAGGAGAGCTCCTTGGTATGTGTGTTGTTTGTACAGGTCTAACTGCTCTTCTAAAGAATGAATGTGTGGGTTAGATTTGTCTATCTGCTTTGTTAAACTTATTGCGTCTTCTAATATATTTTGTTCCCTCTTAAAAGCCCTGTGTATTGTTGTTGCTAAAATCTGTGTTCTATCCCTTATTGTGTTTTTTAACAGGTCCCAATATTCTGCAATGTTGTTATTGGGGATATCCTGTGTGTAACCCTGAATGAGTTGTGTTATTGTGTCTGTGAAGAAAGTATTTGTTAGCAAATTATTGTTGAATTTCCAATGTGGGGATCTCTTTAATTTTGTATATGTGTGCCCCGTACTTAAAACTGTGTATACTGCTTGATGGTCTGTAAATTTAAGCGTATTTTTAATGTGGTAAGTTTTGTGTATGTTGTAACTGTTTGTTGCGTATATTCTGTCCAGTCTAGAAGCTAGTCTAAGATATGGGTTTCTCTTGTCGTGGAATGTGAAAGCTTGTGTTTGCGGTTGTAGTTTTCTGTAAACGTCTACTAAGTCATGTTTGTCAAGCATAGATTGAAGGCGTCGTATTGATAAAAGTGTGTAAGGTTTCTCTTTTCGTAAAATTTGGCCAAAGGAACTCCTGTCTAAATTTGTCAAAACACAGTTGAAATCACCTCCTAACACTATTTTGGTTCCTTTGTAGTACCTATCTATAGTGTCATACAGTTCGTCATAAAACTTAGGTCGGTCATTTTTCGTCGCTGGTGCGTATATGTTAATAAGTGTGTGCGTGTCATGTTTATTGTGTTTATTTTGTATTTGTATACTGACAATTCTGCCACAATTGTCTGTTCTATAATGTACTGCTTCCCAATCCTCATTTATTTGGAGGATGGCAGTACCCACATGGCAGGTGCCCCGGGCGAACCAGCCATGTTTAAGTCCTAATCTAGTTACTATCTGGTCGGCATGATACCTAGAAGTAATCCCCGTTTGTTGCAAGAACAAAAAGTCGGGTTTCTCTTTTTTAATTAGTTTAAATACATGGTCCAGCTTATTTCTCAAACCATTGATATTGAGAAATATTATCACTAGACTGCATGTCGGAGTGGTAAGCTGAGGTTGGCCACTCGCTATAAACTGTCTACATGGCAAAGTGGCAGAGTGGCCACCTGCCATATCTGAACTATTTCACAAAACGGGGGCTTGCGAACCGTCTGTAGAATTACAAAGCTGAGTAGTGATCTGAGGCTGGCTACTCGCTACAGGTGAATTACTCAGTAGAACACTAGTTGATGGTTTATTTTGTGTTTCAATGATTTTAGAAGGCAAAGTAGTAAACTGGTCATTTGTTACACATGGTTTACACAGCATAGCGGTGCCGGTCGGCTGACCGCTTTCTGTCGTAACTAGGTCACTCGACACATTCATGTTTGCATTTCTCGACGAAGCGGTGCATAAAGGCTGACCTGCTAACCTAGTTACATGACTGCCTGACGGAATAGTGATCTGGGGCTGACTATTCGTTCTGCACTGATAATTTAGGCTAGACACAGATGAAACCGCGTCGCCTAAACCTCCCATCCCAGTAGGGGGAGGGGGAGTTGACTGCTTAAATAAAACTGTGCGCATGTTAGTTGTGTGTGTGCTTTGTCAAAATATACATTAAAATATTACCAAACTTATTTACATTAAAATAAAAACACAACACTTTTAAATCATAACTAACTCGTCCTAAACTATAGTGGTTTGCAGATTTTACTTTAAAAAAATACATTTCTTTTATTTTTCTGGACTTGTACGCTCGAGTCTTCTGGAGGGGGCACAGCTTCTCCCGCACTGGCAGTCTATCGTTCAAGCTTCTCACAGGCTCAAAGAGGAGGGCAGCTACGGGGTGCAGCTCAGGCGTGCCTTCACCTGCACCATTCGTCCTCACTCGTCTCACCTGCTTGAAGCCTGGAAGTGACTTCTTGCACTGGGCCCCAGTGCCGGGAAGAAAAACTTGTAGGCGTAAGCTCATGAACTTACATCGTCAAATTCTTGCCCGTCTATATACAGGCTGGTCTGCGTCATCATCGACTCCATCTCGTCTTCTTCCGCCATTGACACCAACCAGGAGGAGGCTTGTGTATTCGCCAGTGTAGGTGCTTCCGGAACTTCCGTTTCTGCTGGTGCTTTTCTGGGGCTGTTGGGTGCAGACATAGCGCGCTCGTCAACGACAGGTGTTGACGAACTCCACCTCGGGGAGGGCTCCGATGTAGACACCCTAGGTGACGGTGGCAGGTCTTTCTTGCTCGGAGAGCTTTTACATGGCGACCTGCCTTCGTTGCGCTTGACTTCTTTATTTTTCACCGGCCCTACTGTTTGGAGCGATATTCTCTTCCTGTTCTTTTTCTCTCTTTTTGAGAGAAACGTTTCAAACTCTCCTTCCTCGGCACTGTCTTGGTGGCTATCTGGGCCCGGGGGCTCACTTGCCCTGTCCTGCTCCGCCACTGCTTCTTTGTTCTGCTCAGCCGGTGTTTTCTCGGCAGCCGTCTCTTCTTCCCTTCTTCGTTTTACTTGTTGGGTGGCCGCTCTTTTCTTGGAGCATTGATTTACCCAGTGGTCGTCTCCACCACATACCGCACACTGGATCCTCCTCCCTGGCAGGGACACCCATACTCGGAGAAACTTATTCTCTGCTGCCTTTAGATGCACGAAGTGCGGTATGTGGTGTTCTGACTGTTTAAACATAAAATTCCACTTATCTCCCACCGTCTTTATTCTGGTCACTTCCGCACTTTCGTCCCCTGAGATGGTCGCCGCCAGTCTCTGCACAGCTTCCGCCTTCATGGTAGGCGGTATCCAATTCAGGGTTCCTTTTGATTTCTCTTTGTCCTGGTGTTCGATGTATACCGTCATTTGTGGGTTTGACCACTCTAGCCTCCTACCATGAAGGCCCTGGTAGTGTTTAAGTTGGGCCGCTGCCGTGAGGGTGGCGAACCACTTAAAGGGCCCTGCAAAACGGTACAGAGTGGCAATCCCACTCGTACCTACTCCTGCGGGCCCCGCAAGGATGCTTGATATTAAACCATATGATGCCCTGTTAGCCTGTGGGCCAGTTACTGTGATAATCAGAGTAAAAGGACGGTGTAACACACCTCCTTCAAAATCATCATCAATATTTACGTTAAAAATGGGCACTACTGGTGCTGACATTTTTTTATTTCTTTTTCTTCTTGGTACTAGACCAAATTGGATTTTTTTTTTTTTTTTTTTTTAAATACCTTTATTGAGGTCAGTATAACAATATTATTTACAAAAATTTTTTTACAAGTATCACATGATGTTGTAAAAAAAAAAAAAAAAGTATACCAAAATATAAACAATATCACTTGAAGATAATACCCACCCCCCCAATATTGCAAGTCAGTATTTGAAAATAGATGAACATGGATGATGATGATTAATGATACATCGACAAAGGGGTGTTGACCCCCTACTATGAAATGATTAATGAAGACATGTGTTAAGAAGTTTTTACAATGTATGATAATATTTACAACAAAGCTACTTGCTTTGTGTGGTGACTAAAGGGTCAAAAATTTATTTATCAACAACAGCAAAAAGGAAAAATCAAATTTGTTCTGTTATGTTATGTGTTATTTGTTCGTATATTTGTGAGAAAATTCTACTGTCGTAATGTATGCCGTCATGTACTGCCCTATTCCTACATATCCACACTAAATATCTAAATTCCGCTAATAGGGTTAACAATTTAAGTTCTGTCTGTCTCTGTAATGTAGGTAAAATATTCAACATGACTGCTTGGTACATGTTGAGTGATCCTGGTGTTTTGGAAGCT
Organism: Oreohelix idahoensis; assembly: GCA_024509875.1. Classification (NCBI taxonomy): domain Eukaryota; kingdom Metazoa; phylum Mollusca; class Gastropoda; order Stylommatophora; family Oreohelicidae; genus Oreohelix; species Oreohelix idahoensis. The sequence goes on from JAMPIV010019712.1 coordinate 133,377, forward strand.
ATCAGTGTTCTTAGTTTGTTTAATGTAGGGACCACTGTCCTACATGTGTAGAACAAGTGGTCCTCTGTTTCTATTGCGTTGTTACTGCACAGTTTACACCTTGGTGGCGCCTTGCCTGCTTTCATTGCTGAATGCTTACTCGTGATAGGTGTTAAACCGTACAGTAACCTAAATGTAACTTGTTTGGCTTGTGGCTTGATGTCTATTGCATGAATGTTTGAGAAGCTTTGTGTGTAGTCTGTTATGAAAAGATTGTACCCTCGTTTGATCCGTGTGCCTAAATAGGGTTCTTGTGCTGCAACTAGTAATTTATATATGAGTTTGGTGTCTTGTTTCACTAATTGTTCGTTTCCTTTTAGATTTTCTATGCATATCCTATAAAAAGGTGGTGGGGTGTCAAAGGAATGTGGTTGGTTGTTTTCTAGTTTGTGTAACTTAATTAGCCTAAGTCCGATGTAGTAATGTGCTAAGGGGAACAAACTTGGGTTCTTAATTATCTCTCCTATATATTTAATCCTTAAAGCTTTAATCTTAGTGCTAATGTCTTGTAAGGCTATCCCCCCTTTATGTTTGGGCTGTATTAGGGTTAAATGTTTAATGCTTTTAAAGGTGCCCTTAAAAATGAAATTCCTAATTAGTACATTTATTTTAGTTACCACTGACTTTGGTATGATTTGAATATTAGCTGTATATATAATTTTAGGCATAATGAAACAGTTCACTATGATACTTCTCCCAAAAATAGTAGCTGTCTTATATTTATATTTCTCTAACATGTTTTGAATTTTATCTACTAACTTTATCCATGTCTCTGTATTGGGGTCATGGGGGTTACAAGAGTAGCTTATCCCATAAATTTTGATTCTGTTAACTTGCGTTAACTGAAAAGGGAAATCTGTTTTATTTGCCCATTTACCTAAACCCATTAAACTAGATTTTTGAATATTTAGTTTGGATTCGTTAGCGTATCCAAACTCTGTAAAGGTTTCTAATATCTTTCTTATGGAATCTACAGTTGCTGGAAGGAATAAAGTATCATCAGCGTACGCTAATGATTTTCTTTCCCCCTGCCCGGGTACAAAAGTCCCCGTGATGTTTACATCTTGTCTTATTCTTTCCAGCACTGGTTCTAGTGTTAAAACGTATAACAGGGGAGACAAAGGGCAGCCTTGTCTCACTGATCGTGTCAGCCTAACTGGGTCACTTAAACTGTGATTAATTAGTATTCTACTGTGGGGTTTTTTATATAAGATCTCTATCCATGTTCTAAAATAAGTACCTATGTTGTTTGCTTGTAAAGTTTTGTGTAGAAAGGAATGTGATACCCTGTCAAAGGCTTTTTCCTGATCTAGTGATAGTATTGCACTTTGACACTGTCTATCATGCGTGTATGTAATGAAATCCCTTATGAAGTGTGTATGTCTACAAATGTTCCTACCATGTACACTACATTGTTGGTCAGGATGTACCAAATTTTTCATGAATAATTTAAGCTTCAGAGTGAGAGCTTTGGCCAAAATTTTATAATCAGTATTTAAAAGTGAAATAGGCCTGTAATTTTTGATTGACTTTCTGTCAGCATTATCTTTAGGTATTAAAGTAATAAAGGATTCATTTAAACTATTCGGAAGCTCTCCTTTCTGGAAGGCTTCCTCAAACACTTTAATTAAAAGGGGGCCTAAAAGTGGGAAAAAGAAGAAGTAAAATTCTGCCGTTAACCCATCTGGGCCGGGTGATTTATTTTTCTGGAAAGTACTAATTGCTTCCCTTAAGTTTTCTAAAGTTAAAGTTTCGTCTAATTTCTTGCTCTCATCATCACTTAAACGTTTTGTGTAATGTAGAAATTTATCCTGTGTGTTTACATTAGTTGGCTCTTTAGTGTATAATTGTGTGTAGTATTCAAAAAAAGCGTGTCTAACATTAGTGTCTTCTGTCTGATGCTTGTCATTCATACCAAATATTTCGTGAATCTGTCTACTGTGTTGTACATTTTGTTCGATCGCTAAATATTGTCTACTGGGTGTTTCTTGTGTAATAGTATTTAATTTTGACCTAAGGAAAGCTCCTTGGTATGTGTGTTGTTTGTACAGGTCTAACTGTTCTTCTAAAGAATGAATGTGTGGGTTAGATTTGTCTATCTGCTTTGTTAAACTTATTGCGTCTTCTAATATATTTTGTTCCCTCTTAAAAACCCTGTGTATTTTTGTTGCTAAAATCTGTGTTCTATCCCTTATTGTGTTTTTTAACAGGTCCCAATATTCTGCAATGTTGTTATTGGGGATATCCTGTGTGTAACCCTGAATGAGTTGTGTTATTGTGTCTGTGAAGAAAGTATTTGTTAGCAAATTATTGTTGAATTTCCAATGTGGGGATCTCTTTAATTTTGTATATGTGTGCCCCGTACTTAAAATTGTGTATACTGCTTGATGATCTGTAAATTTAAGCGTGTTTTTTATATGGTGAGTTTTATGTATATTGTAACTATTGGATGCGTAAAACCTGTCCAGTCTTGAAGCCTGTCTAAAATATGGGTTTGTCTTGTCGTGAAATGTGAAAGCTTGTGTGTTCGGTTGTAGTTTTCTGTAAACGTCTACTAGGTCATGTTTGTCAAGGATGGGTTGTAAATGTCGTATTGATAGGGGGATTTGAATTTTCTTTCTCTGGGATACAGGTCCAAAGGAATTACTGTCTAAATCGGCCAAAACACAGTTAAAATCCCCCCCCCCTAACACTATTCTAGTCCCTTTGTAATGCTTATCTATAGTGTCATACAGTCCGTCGTAAAAATTGGGTTGGTCAGTGTATAGTGCGGGTGCGTATATATTGATAAGTGTGTGCGTGTCATGTTTATTGTGTTTGTTTTGTATTTGTATAATGACAATTCTGCCACAATTGTCTGTTCTATAGTGTACTGCTTCCCAATCTTCATTTATCTGGAGGATGGCAGTACCCCCATGGCAGGTGCCCCGGGCGAACCAACCATGTTTCAGTCCTAATCTAGTTACTATCTGGTCGGCATGATACCTAGAAGTAATCCCCGTTTGTTGCAAGAACAAAAAGTCGGGTTTTTCTTTTTTCATTAGTTTAATTACATGGTCCAGCTTATTTCTCAAACCATTGATGTTGAGAGATATTATCACTAGACTGCATGTCGGAGTGGTAAGCTGAGGTTGGCCACTCACTGTAAACTGTCTACATGGCAAAGTGGCAGAGTGGTCACTTGCCATATCTAAACTATTTGACAAACCGGGGGCTTGCGAACCGTTTGTCTCTTTTAAATTACAAGGCAGGGCAGTGATCTGGGGCTGGCTACCCGCCACAGGTAAATTACACAACAAAGCGCTAGTTGATGGTTTATTGTGTGTTGTAATAAGTGTACTAGGCAAAATGATATTTGATGCACATGGCTTACACAACAGAGCGGTGACTGGCTGACCGCTCTCTGTCGTAACTAGGCCTCTCGACACACTTATGTTTGCATTACTCGACGAAGCGGTGCATGGAGGCTGACCTGCTAACCTAGTTACGTGGCTGTGTGACGGAATAGTGAACTGGGGCTGACTATCCGTTCCGCATTGATAAATTAGGCTGGGCGCAGATACTGCGTCGCCTAACACTCTCACCCCAGTAGGGGGGAGGGGGGTTGACTGCTTAAAAGAAACTGTGCGCATGTTAGTTGTGTGTGTGCTGTGTCAAAACATAATTTAAAATATTACCAAACTTATTTACATTAAAATAAGAACACAAAACTCTTAAATCATAAGTAAGTCTTCCTAAACTATAGTTATTGGTACATTTTACTTTATATAAATACATTATTTTTATTTTTCTGGTCTTGCACACTTGAGTCTTCTGGAGGGGGCACATCTTCTCCCGCACTGGCAGTCTATTGTTCAAGCTTCTCACAGGCTCAAAGAGGAGGGCAGCTACGGGGTGCAGCTCAGGCGTGCCTTCACCTGCACCATTCGTCCTCACTCGTCTCACCTGCTTGAAGCCTGGAAGTGACTTCTTGCACTGGGCCCCAGTGCCGGGAAGAAAAACTTGTAGGCGTAAGCTCATGAACTTATATCGTCAAATTCTTGCCCGTCTATATACAGGCTGGTCTGCGTCATCATCGACTCCATCTCGTCTTCTTCCGCCATTGACACCAACCAGGAGGAGGCTTGGGTATTTGCCGGTGTAGGTGCTTCCGGAACTTCCGTTTCTGCTGGTGCTTTTCTGGGGCTGTTGGGTGCAGACATAGCGCGCTCGTCAACGACAGGTGTTGACGAACTCCACCTCGGGGAGGGCTCCGATGTAGACGCCCTAGGTGACGGTGGCAGGTCTTTCTTGCTCGGAGAGCTTTTACATGGCGACCTGCCTTCGTCGCGTTTGACTTCTTTGTTTTTCACCGGCCCTACTGCTTGGAGCGATATTCTCTTCCTGTTCTTTTTTTCTCTTCTTGAGAGAGACGTTTCAAACTCTCCTTCTTCGGCACTGTCTTGGTGGCTATCTGGGCCCGGGGGCTCACTTGCCCTGTCCTGCTCCGCCACTGCTTCTTTGTTCAGCTCAGCCGGTGTTTTTTCGGCAACCGTCTCTTCTTCCCTTCTTCGTTTTACTTGTTGGGTGGCCGCTCTTTTCTTGGGGCATTGATTTACCCAGTGGTCGTCTCCACCACATACCGCACACTGGATCCTCCTCCCTGGCAGGGACACCCATATTCGGAGAAACTTATTCTCTGCTGCCTTTAGATGCACAAAGTGCGGTATGTGGTGTTCTGACTGTTTAAACATAAAATTCCACTTATCTCCAGCCGTCTTTATTCTGGTCACTTCCGCACTTTCGTCTCCTGAGATGGTCGCCGCCAGCTTCCGCCTTCATGGTAGGCGGTATCCAATTCAGGGTTCCTTTTGATTTCTCTTTGTCCTGGTGTTCGATGTATACCGTCATTTGTGGATTTGACCACTCTAGTCTCCTACCATGAAGGCCCTGGTAGTGTTTCAGTTGGGCCGCTGCCGTGAGGGTGGCGAACCACTTAAAGGGCCCTGCAAAACGGTACAGAGTGGCAATCCCACTCGTACCTACTCCTGCAAGCCCCGCAAGGATGCTTGATATTAAACCATATGATGCCCTGTTAGCCTGTGGGCCAGTTACAGTTATAATTAAAGTGAAAGGACGGTGTAACACACCTCCTTCAAAATCATCATCAATATTTACGTTAAAAATGGGCACTACTGGTGCTGACATTTTTTTATTTCTTTTTCTTCTTCGTACTAGACCAAATTGGAACAAAAGCAAAGTTACAAGTTAGCCTAGCTAACACAGCTAAGCCAACCACCACAAAAAAGTCCTGGAAGTACACACCAAAATCCGAGGAGAAAAAAACTTCTCCGAAAAACTTGACTTGCTCGGTCAACTTCTCTGGTAGGACTGATCTCCTTTTGTCCTTCAATTTCCTATCTGATGGTCCAAATTTGTTTTAGTTAATACGATTGGTCCATTGTTCAGTTCACTCACCTATCGCCACCTACACGCTTAATTCTACGCTGTCCAACTCCGTGAACTGTGCTACATAACTGTTTACATTTCGCTCACTTTTCACGTGCGGTTTATTCTACTCTGCGTTCTCTTAACTGTAAAGGGCGCTAATAATCATAGTTATTCCCCTTAGTACTTTTTACCTTAGTTTCATTAATCCTTCTATCTCATTACTAAAACTAGTCTGATATGCAAATTTGGTAAACTCTAATGATATATACTTAGATTACTTTAAGGATAAGACCATGTTAACCTTCTATAAATCATTTATTAGGGGCAAACTTGACTATGCCAGTGTTGTCTATGCATCAGCCGCCCCAAGCAATAAGAAAAAACTAGACACAGTCCAAAACCAGGCACTGTCAATAATAGCAGGTGCCTCAAAGGGAACATCAGCAGAGGCACTAGAAGTAGCGCTAGGCATTATACCCCTGGAGCTAAGGAGAAAAGAACTGAGATTCAGCTACTGGGCAAGAGTGGCAAAAGATCCAACTCACCCAGCACATAAAACCTTTGATAGGGGTAACCAGTACATAGGCCACATTCCACTAAACCATAATAGATACCCGTCAGGGTGGAAAACAATGGATGAAGTGGATCAATACCCAGACCTATTTAATGCGATAAACAGTAGTGCTCTGTATAAAGCAAAGATCCCACCATGGGAATTAAAAGTGCCAGAAACTGACTCCCACTTAACAAAGATCATAAATAAATCTAACGACATAATCTCAGCAAAAAGTAAAACACTAGAGTACATAGAACGGTATATAAATAATAGCCTAACTATATATACAGATGGGTCAAAAGATGAAGAAGGACAATTAGGAGCAGGAATAGCAATACCAAAATTAAAAATTTACAAAAGATACAAAGTAACAGGTAATACATCCATCTTTACAGCAGAATTAGTGGCAATCCTAAAAGCTTTAGAAATAGCTGCAGAAAATCCACCAAAAAAAGTAACCATTCTCACAGATTCCCTATCATCAGTATTAGCTATCAGAAACAGAAATGAATGTAGCAGGCCAGATATTATAGAGGAAATACTACAGGTTAATACATATCTACAAACTATAGGATGCAGTGCAACACTAACATGGATACCATCACATGTGGGGATAGCAGGAAATGAGCTTGCAGACAAAGAAGCCAAAGGGGGGAGAGCTAGCCATAACAAAATTGAAGTAGGCTTAGGGAAGTTTGAAATTAAGAGCTTAATTGCTCAAGCAATAACTAAAGAATGGATAACAGCATGGGACCAAAGTAAAAAAGCAAGACACTCATATAAAATCCTTAAAAAACCAAGCAAAAAATGTCAAATAAAAGATGAACTAAAAATACCAATTAATAAAAAAATTGCTGAGGCTCAAGCTTGGAACTGGATATTTCATGATTGAGGAACCCACATGTGAAGAGTGTCAAGAACCAAACACAATTAGACACTTTCTGGTGGACTGCAAGAAATATGACCAACAGAGGCAAAACATTAAGACATACTGTAGTAACCACAATGTAGAAATGAGGGTAGAAAATCTCATAGGCACAGGGGCCCCTTCAGAAATGCAAAAGTTAATAAAACACTATATTACAAAAACTAAAGCTAACATATAAAAAACAAATAAGGAGTTGAGTCGTAGTCCAAACTCGTGAAAGACTCGCCCCAGATACACACAGACTAACCAAAGAAACCATCCAGTGAAAATTAAAAACATACTAACTTAGAAAATAGCATATTTTGGAATTTCTTTTAAAAACCATGTTGAACTATAACCACAAAAGGAAAAATACCGACTAGAGATAATATAGTATAAAATAAATACAAACAAAAACATATTACAGTAAAGGAAACACGTCCTGATATAACCAACAACTCCATGTACATGGTAGATGGTTGAAAGGGGCGTGCTACAAAGAAAAGTAGCAAACACATTAATTTAAAAAAAAAAAAATCCCTTACAAAAAAACACTACATTTTCATTCTTTTATCTCCCATGTTAAGAACAAATAAGTTATCACTTAGATTATTCTGATTTTCTAACCCATTTTTATATACTCTTTCATTTTGTTAACCCCAAATAACTGTTCGACTGACTTTAACTGCAGCGTATTTTACGCTGTACAACCAAACGGTGACACACCACGTTCCTGTCCAGCCAGTTGTACAAGGGTACCTGATTCTGCTGTTGAGCTAGGTGTGGTAAAGTGGGATTTTATAAATATTTATAGGGGACTTAGTGTACTGACTGAGATCAGCTGTGAAGGTATCTGTTTCTAATAAGTGTGGTGTATTACAGATAACCTTACTTGCTACCACATTTAGACCTCAATCAGACTTATTCTGGAATATTGTGATGACTACGTTGAATGTCTAGGGTTATGATAATGATGAAGTGTATGTTCACAACAACCAACAGACAGATAAACACTTTAATTAAAATCCACAATACTTTACAACACTGTGACACGCACATACATAAAACACTCTAGAAGACTATCTTAAGTAAGTCAAGTGTAACTGTAAAATTATGTATTAATTCCTTTCAATAATAGATATCCTGATTCAACTACAGAGTGAATCAGGAATCACAATCAAATGTAATCACAAGTTGTATGTACACAATTTATACATAGGATCTTTGTCCTGACATATTATATTATTACAATATGTGTGTAAGTTGTGATGTAGTACTATGAGGTAATACTGGCTTTTAAAGCTAGGTTGTTGTTTGTCATCATGACTTCATGTGTTTGTTACTGGTGGAAATCATATTGAAGGGTTCACAGTTTCTTTTTATTTGCACAAATACTAACTGCCCCTCTTGAGTTATTATAAATGTCAATTTTAGAGTGGGTTATTCAAGATTGAGCTGCTCTGGCCAACGTAATCTTATCTTCTGTGTGGGCGGCAGGAAAACTGTCTCCTCTGCTCGCTTGCTTCACCGTTTTCTTGAGAAACAACACTGGTCGATATCTTGACCAAGGAGTATGCTACCAGCCTCTGGATTCAGCAAAACTCAGACCAGGTGCTGCTCTATTATTTCAGTACCACGGTCCCTGAAACAAGAAGGTTGTACCTCCTACTTCAGAACTAATTTATAATCTATTTCCACACTGAAGCACAATACATTACGAACACAGAGTTCAGCGCTTTAAGCCAACTGCTAGCTTCTCATGTAACAATATACCAGTATTCCTCTCCCTAATGGTTACAACGCCTCTGCAATTCCAGCATTAATTCCTTCTATACAATAAGATAGGTGTCATAGTACTATTTGGCAATTCCATCTAGGCCTAGGCAGTTAAACTCCTCTCCGACAAGTTTTGTTCAGGGTGGAGCAATATCTAGGCTTTGCCTCATGTTTGCTACTGAACCACACACATACAGACATAAATTATCAATTCACATTCAATTTTTATCTAAAAGATATCAAATATGTCTAGCTTACCACAATTCATGGAAATATTAAACAAGTACGTTGACTGGCGATGAGTTATGGCACAATTCCGATCTGCCTCTGTCCCAGGCTTTTATTAGAAAAATATGATCTGGTTCTCGACGCACTTGCTTCTACAAAGTTTATTTTCAAAAAGTGGCACTGAACAGACGCTCCTAATTGACTATATTAAATGGTCTAGCCAATGAGACCATGTTTACAAAGGCATTTGAAAAAATGTACCCTTCCTATCGTTTCCATTAACAACCAAAAATAGTATTTGCAGTCGACTAATCATGTTTCGCCTTACATATTATTCTAGCCAATCAAATCGGATCTAACGTGGTGGCCTCATTTCCTCTAAAGCAGTGTCCAAACACGCCATTATGAGCAAATATGATCCTGTGTTGTCAGACAACACCACTATAGTATTTTGGCTATAATTTGTTAATTACTAGACTATTTGCATAACACCTAACATATTCTTTGTCAGCAAGTCCTAAGGCACCCAAATATATAAGTTTAATGGAGCCAAGTGGCTTCGTTCAAAATATGTATTTTCTAGGATAGTCGTGCTGTTACCACCTCCTCACTTCCATACTAGGGGATGTCTTCTGTACTGTCAGGCTAATGTCAGGATTTCAGACGTAAAACAGTATTGTGTCATGTTTCCTAATAAGCATTAACCATGTTTTTTAAAACCTTACCTCGTATTGGTAGTGTTTTTTATTACTGTTTATTTGAAAAAAAATGTGTGCTTCATGCCTTTCGCGTTCACTTTTTCATCGCGAGACGATGTGGTAGTATTGCCTGCGTTCCTCCTTCTCTCACTTCTAAGCCCGTCTGTCTTTTAGTTACGTGTTGTATAAAATGACATTAATGTAATATTAATCTAGGTCATTACGCAGTGTGTCTATCTCAAGGTCGTATAAGAAATACAGTACCAGTTTTATTTTTAGAAACGCGTGTAGTTTATGCAGTAGGCATTTACTAGCAAACGTAAAAGCGTTACAATTTTGCAGACGAAGTAGAAAAAGGGGATTTCTGGTTTAGCTAGCATGACGTTCTATACACAGGCGTACGCTATTGTGACCGCACTGGTCTTTTACCATTCTTCTTTCCGTTTATTGAATTAATGCGTTAGGCTTTACATTTACCTTCTAATTTAGATATGTGGATTTAGAATTTCTCACGACAGATTCTCCCCACTTAAAACAGACATTATATGTCAGTCTATAATTCTATATACACATAGAGAAATTTAATATTATTCGTGGTGCTTACGGTGATTCTCATCACACGGATGGCGGCTTAGAAAATCCGCACCCAAGTTAGTTTTTCCAGAAATATAGTCTATGCTGAACTGGAATGGCTGCAAAAGTAAGGACCATCTGAGTAACCTTGAATATTCATGCCTAGACTGCGCTAGAAACGACAAGGGTTTGTGATCCGTTTGCAACTTGAATGCCTTCCCATACAGATAAATATTGAATTTCTTGATCGCCCATATTACTGCAAGACATTCTTTTTCGCTAGTTGAATAATTTTGTTTAGCTTTATTCAACTTTCTGCTAGCATATGCCACTGGGGTTAATTCCCCATCCAGTGCATCTGACTTCTGTAACAGGGTCGCGCCCAAACCGATATTACTTGCATCCGTTCTCACAATGATTTCTTGACTTAAGTCAGGTAATTTCAAAATAGGTTTGCTTGTGAGATTTTCCTTCAATTCATGGTATGCCAATTCTCACTGTGCTGTCCATGTAATTCGATCTGGATTTCCTTTGCGTGTCAAATCAGTTAACGGTGCACATATGGAATTAAAGTTTTTGATATACTTTTGGTAGAAACCACATAATGAGACAAAGGATCTCACGTCTTTCTTGGTTTGTGGCCTCGGGGCTTTCTTTAGTTTCTCTAAATTCTTGGGGTCAGGGGTCATGTTTCCCTGATGGACTGTGTGTCCCAGAAACTCTAATTCTTTACATCCAACGCAACATTTGGTTGGTCGGGCTGTTAAATTCGCTTCTCTAAGTCGAGTAAACAGCATGTTCAGAGAGTCAATGTGTTCCTCAAATGTTTCTGTTGCTATAAGGATATCATCCATAAAATTTGTTATATCTAACAATTTCCTCATCATTCTAGAGAAGACACTAGGCGCATTCTTCAATCCAAATGGCAATCTGTTAAACTCATAGTGTCCCTCTGAGGTACTAAAAGCTAGATACGGTCTAACCTCAGGCTTTACTGGAATCTGATAGTATCCTTTACTCAGATCCACTTTTGAGAAATATTTAGCTTTATTTAGCCTGGCAAACAACTGATTTGTATCCGGCAATGGATCCACCTGACCTTCTGTGATAGCATTCAGTCTCCTGTAATCTATACAGAGTCTATGTTCTCCAGAGGGTTTCCTTAAGAGCACCACACTGGAACTATACGAAGATTCACTGTGTGAAATTATTCCCTCCTTCAACAAATAGTCTATCTCTTCCTTCAATGCTTTCTCCTTAGCAAAAGGAATCGAATAGGCTTTCATACAGACAGGTGTGGGGTCTATCAGTTTCATATCATATTCCAATAAGTTTGTATGCCCCGGTCGGTCCGTTAACACCTCTGTATGATCATCTAGAACCTGTTGCACTCTCTCCTTCTGATTTTTCGTTAAATGTGTACTGATTTTCACCTGTGCCGCTGTCTCACAGGGGTGTAATGGATATTCAAATGATGAAAGTGGTTCCTTTTTCATCTCCATTGCAATAGACAAGGTCAACAAGTGTGTCTCTTCCTGATTTTCTCTTTCCAAATATTTCTTCAGGAGATTCACATGATAGATTTTTTCTTTCCCCTTCTTATCTATCTTATAATTTGTTCTAGACACCTTCTCTAGAACTGTATATGGACCTGGCCATCCAATTTGTAACTTATTCTGACTACCGGGTAGAAGAAGCAGTACCTTCTCTCCCACAGCCAAATCTCTGTCTTTAGCTTTCCTGTTGTAATAGGCAGCATGTTTTTTCCTGGCTTGTCTCAAATTTTCATTGGCAAGTTTCCAGCCAGTTTTTAAACGAGTGGTCAGCTCATTCACATATTGGTATGAGGATGTAATATTTTCCTCTGTCTTTTCATCAGTCCACGTTCTTAACAGAGCTACATATGAACTTTTAAATTCATAAACTTATTTCTCCTGGCACATGTCAGGTCCTTTCCACTCGAAGCTCTGTAGTGATGATTTTTCTTCCCAGAATCATCATGCACAAAACGATCGCTACCAATTTTTTTCTTGGGGCTCTCTCCCCACTTAGAATTCTTGATGAGAGATTTCCTCTCTACATCTTCTTCCTCCAGTTTACATAAGTCCGATTGAGGGATTTTCGGCTTATCCTGGGGTAAGACATCTTTTTGCACTCTCTGCATAGTGGCCATTGTAAAACAGTCAGTTGAAGATTGTCCGTGAAAAGGGGCTTCCCAATCCACTCGGTCCACTTTATTAAATTTATTTTTCTTTTCAGTGTCAGGCCTAAGTTTGCCCCGTGGCGTGTCTAGGTCCTGATCACTGTTCCCACTTGTGGGTGTTCCCTCATGTGCTATGCTACACCTTTCTACAAAATTCTCAATGTCCCACCTTGCCTTGGGCCAGTAATAATTTTGAGCTACCTTTTGGATGATGGTACCTATCTTCTCATGGTCCCCATCGTTTCTCACATGTAAGCTCCTTATTAAGTCTGCCCTATACCTTTTAGGAAGTACCAGCTGTCCCTGACCTTTGGATCTAGTTCCGGTCTTCCGGTATATCAGTTTGTTCTTCATATAGAAGTCTCCTTTTCCTGGAGGTGTGTGACAATTGGACATTTTTTTAAAACAAGGCTTGAGGGTCTTATCCCCAGCCTGCGCCTTCCTCATCTCTTCTGGAGTGGTATTTATCATAATATCCTCCTCCTTTCTTGAGGTCGACCTGACCTGAAGGGTGGCCATATGCACAGGTTTCCTTCTACAACGGTCAGTGTCATGATTGTCCATCCGACAATTTTTACACCACCTCCTTCCTTGGTTGAAAGATTTTCTTTCATCATATTTCCTTTCATCGAATTGTGGGGTTTTATTTTTATTATTATACCGTGGCCTATCAAACTGGTGCTTACCTTTGTTCTGATCTCTAGGATCAAATTTATTAAAGTTCTGTGGTGCCTTAAAATTATCTACCTGTTTCTTTTTATTACTTGTTACCTCTGCTTGAGCTGCCTGATATCTTTCAGCGACATTTAGTAACTCACCCAGCCTCTCTGCACCTTGTTCCATGAGAAACTTTCTCAGGTCTGGAGCCATGGACTCTCTTAATTGTTCTATAAGGATCATTTCCTTAAGATCTTGGGTTTTCCCCAGAGAAGTCCATTTCTCCAAGTATGTCTCTAACCGTGCAGAGAACTGGTGATATGTCTCACCTGACAGTAGTTTAGCATTCCTAAATTTTTTTCTATAAAATTCTCCATTCTTTTCATATCTTAACAAAAGAGCCTGCTTTAGCATGTCATAATTGTCTTGATCATACCTGCCCATTTTGGCAAAAACTTCATAAGCTGTACCACGAAGCCCTTGTAATAACTTTAAGCTCCACCTTTCTCTCTCTAACCCATACGTGGTAGCTAATAGTTCATATCTATTTAGATAGCTCTCGATATCATCTTCTTTCTCAACAAAATGATCTAAATGAAAGTTCATATCTGAGGTTGAGGCTCTCTGACTAGCCGTGGCATCAGAGGTAAAAGGACTGGCACCATTTTCAGGAGCATGGCCTTGAAATTCCAACTCCCTTAGTCGTAACTCGTGCTCCCTCTGTAATCTCTTATCTTCTGCTTCCCTCTGTAATCTCTTATCTTCTGCTTCCCTCTGTAATCTCTTTTCTTCTCTTTCTGCAGCTTGCCTTCTTTCCTCTGCTTCCCTTTCAGCCTTTTTTTCTTCTAACTGGAGCCTTTTAATCTCCCTATCTGCCTCCAATGCCTTAGCCTCTTTGTCAGCCTCAATCTGCAACCTCTTAATTTCTTTTTCAGCCTCTAACTTTCTTTCAGCCTCTTTTTCTAATCTTTTTTCTTCGCGTTCAATAAATTTGTCACATTCAGTAGTGACATAAGCAATCATAACTTGTCCCTCCATTCCTAACTCTTTAGCAGCCTGCATAGCAGCAGATCGAAATTTTGCCATGTCGGCCATTTTCTAACAGGCAAATTTATACAATGTCTAACTAAACAATTCAATCTATAACTAATTATCTAAGGACAACCACAGGCACTGAGAGCTCAACCTTATTTTTCCACCCAAGAATACCTTTTTAATTTTTATTATTTCCAGAAGTGAATTACTCCCAATATATATGCTAGGGGAAGGTTCAATATCCCGAGAGCGAGACCCCAATATATGTGGTAAAGTGTGATTTTATAAATATGTATAGGGGACTTAGTGTACTGACTGAGATCAGCTGTGAAGGTATCTGTTTCTAATAAGTGTGGTGTATTACAGATAACCTTATTTGCTACCACATTTAGACCTCAATCAGACTTATTCTGGAATATTGTGATGACTACGTTGAATGTCTAGGGTTATGATAATGATGAAGTGTATGTTCACAACAACCAACAGACAGATAAACACTTTAATTAAAATCCACAATACTTTACAACACTGTGACACGCACATACATAAAACACTCTAGAAGACTATCTTAAGTAAGTCAAGTGTAACTGTAAAATTATGTATTAATTTCTTTCAATAATAGATATCCTGATTCAACTACAGAGTGAATCAGGAATCACAATCAAATGTAATCACAAGTTGTATGTACACATTTTATACATAGGATCTTTGTCCTGACATATTATATTATTACAATATGTGTGTAAGTTGTGATGTAGTACTATGAGGTAATACTGGCTTTTAAAGCTAGGTTGTTGTTTGTCATCATGACTTCATGTGTTTGTTACTGGTGGAAATCATATTGAAGGGTTCACAGTTTCTTTTTATTTGCACAAATACTAACTGCCCCTCTTGAGTTATTATAAATGTCAATTTTAGAGTGGGTTATTCAAGATTGAGCTGCTCTGGCCAACGAAATCTTAACTTCTGTGTGGGCGGCAGGATAACTGACTCCTCTGCTTGCTTGCTTCACCGTTTTCTTGAGAAACAACACTGGTCGATATCTTGACCAAGGAGTATGCTACCAGCCTCTGGATTCAGCAAAACTCAGACCAGGTGCTGCTCTATTATTTCAGTACCACGGTCCCTGAAACAAGAAGGTTGTACCTCCTACTTCAGAACTAATTTATAATCTATTTCCACACTGAAGCACAATACATTACAAACACAGAGTTCAGCGCTTTAGGCCAACTGCTAGCTTCTCATGTAACAATATACCAGTATTCCTCTCCCTAATGGTTACAACGCCTCTGCAATTCCAGCATTAATTCCTTCTATACAATAAGATAGGTGTCATAGTACTATTTGGCAATTCCATCTAGGCCTAGGCAGTTAAACTCCTCTCCGACAAGTTTTGTTCAGGGTGGAGCAATATCTAGGCTTTGCCTCATGTTTGCTACTGAACCACACACATACAGACATAAATTATCAATTCACATTCAATTTTTATCTAAAAGATATAAAATATGTCTAGCTTACCACAATTCATGGAAATATTAAACAAGTACGTTGACTGGCGATGAGTTATGGCACAATTCCGATCTGCCTCTGTCCCAGGCTTGTATTAGAAAAATATGATCTGGTTCTCAACGCACTTGCTTCTACAAAGTTTATTTTCAAAAAGTGGCACTGAACAGACGCTCCTAATTGACTATATTAAATGGTCTAGCCAATGAGACCATGTTTACAAAGGCATTTGAAAAAATGTACCCTTCCTATCGTTTCCATTAACAACCAAAAATAGTATTTGCAGTCGACTAATCATGTTTCGCCTTACATATTATTCTAGCCAATCAAATCGGATCTAACGTGGTGGCCTCATTTCCTCTAAAGCAGTGTCCAAACACGCCATTATGAGCAAATATGATCCTGTGTTGTCAGACAACACCACTATAGTATTTTGGCTATAATTTGTTAATTACTAGACTATTTGCATAACACCTAACATATTCTTTGTCAGCAAGTCCTAAGGCACCCAAATATATAAGTTTAATGGAGCCAAGTGGCTTCGTTCAAAATATGTATTTTCTAGGATAGTCGTGCTGTTACCACCTCCTCACTTCCATACTAGGGGATGTCTTCTGTACTGTCAGGCTAATGTCAGGATTTCAGACGTAAAACAGTATTGTGTCATGTTTCCTAATAAGCATTAACCATGTTTTTTAAAACCTTACCTCGTATTGGTAGTGTTTTTTATTACTGTTTATTTGAAAAAAATTTGTGCTTCATGCCTTTCGCGTTCACTTTTTCATCGCGAGACGACGTGGTAGTATTGCCTGCGTTCCTCCTTCTCTCACTTCTAAGCCCGTCTGTCTTTTAGTTACGTATTGTATAAAATGACATTAATGTAATATTAATCTAGGTCATTACGCAGTGTGTCTATCTCAAGGTCGTATAAGAAATACAGTACCAGTTTTATTTTTAGAAACGCGTGTAGTTTATGCAGTAGGCTTTTACTAGCAAACGTGAAAGCGTTACAATTTTGCAGACGAAGTAGAAAAAGGGGATTTCTGGTTTAGCTAGCATGACGTTTGTCGTAGATGTTCGATAGGAGAATTAAGACTAGGTTTGGTCCCTTCTGAATAGGTTTGAATAGGTGATAGACTCAGTGAGAGTTAGTGAAAGGTAATAGAATTTCCACACACGTGAGATGATAGATTTTGATATAGTGGCTGTCTCTGAAAGCGAAAAGACTTATTCTCTCTCTCACCTATCTTCTACAACAGTTGTTACAGCGTCAGACAGACTACACCAATATACATATTACGTATATATCTATCACTCACAGGCACGCACATACACGTGACGACAGGTAAACACACAGACGTGGGAAAACTATAACAATGATTATATATATAATTGGGATCGAGCTGACCAACGCACTGATTTTTTTTTGTTCAAGAGAGATATTTTAATTATCATATCAAAATTTCTCACAACACCAAAAAATTACATCAAGGAAAAACATATACAAACAGTCATAAAATTTAAGAAAATGCTACAAGGATGATAGCCCGTTAAAATCTTACTCTAGGTTTAGCCCACAGCCCCGTTAAGAGAACAGATGATGGCCCAAAGAGTTATAGATACGTAGGGTTTAGTCTAAGAGATTTCTTTCTTTCTGGTCAATATATGAACAGAGTTGGATAAATCTGATTTAACCTAAGAAAAAACAGAAAACTCTAGCATTATTGTAACAAATTCTGCAGGTAAAAAAAAAATTAAGACAGCAAATGTGTGACGATAATACACCGGTAAAATAACACTCAGACCTGTGTACTCTCATTCATCCAGCCATGGCCTTTCTTACACATGTATACTCACAACTTTGCTCGCTGCCTCTGGGAACATACTAATTCTAGGACCTTCACACAGACCCGAAGATGCAGTCCTTGACCAAGAAATCCCCAGTTCCAAAAGACGTACTAAACTCTCAGGGAACGATTCCTTGGGTGTTCTAATTTTTCGAATGTCTGATTAAGTCACATAAAATATTGTCCAGGCACGAAAGTTAGCAGAGCACAATGTCATTAGCTTTGGTTTCTAGAATTTAAGGAATGTCAGATCGGTGTCTGCTTCCAGGAAGGTACTCTATTTGGTCACCACAATACTAGTCACAATCTCTGTCGGGATGGTTTAATGTTTCTTGTAATATTCTCGCCGCCAGGCAGCATATACATTTAAATTTGTGGAGCAATTTGAACTGGCTCAAAAGCCCAATATATATTTCTAGTCTTTAGAAACCGTTAGTGGGATTGCTATTACTGGCTCTCTCTCTCTGATGGCATATGCACTGTCAGATTAGGGTTACTTGAAACAAAAACAAAAAACCCCACGTGGTTAAAGATAGGAACTGTCTATGCTTCACACAAATATGTCTCTTTACTAAACGCTGGCAAGTTGGGTACCACCGTTTCACTATATAGAGGAAAGAACACATATCAAATAATTTACATATATGTACTCATTATAACTTACATTTTAAATAGCAAGCCTACAGCTTGACTTATCTTTAAAACTTCCCGTAAAGTAAGTTATATAAAAATCAATCATCAGGAATTTAGGAATATCTTCGTAATCCGTCAATATTCACTGATGTCGCATCTAGCATTTATAAGTTTGATATAAAATATTTTCGACTGAGTATTTAGCAGTTAAATTAACTTCATTATAGCTACATTATTGTTTAGTAAGCTAAGATATAATTTATTATGTATTTCCACTGCAACTCGACGATTTAAGAAATAACAAACTATCAAAATATTCACTCTGCACACAGAACTAGTTTAAAATGGAATCGGCGATTTAAACACTAAATTACTTCACAAAACTAGATATCTATTATATATAATATTAATATACCTCAACCACAGAATTACTAAGAACGTTAAACCACTTCGACCAAACTAAGGCCATCTCTATTTACAGAGATTATTTAGAAATCGAACGAAGGTTGTTCTAGTCTAACTGCAAAGTTACTGAGTGAAATGAAATAGTTTCAAACGTGGGTTAATATTTTAAACCAGACAAAGGATGAACTATCTCCCCCGCGCCGATCTCTCCCCCTTCTCATAACAGCTACGTTTAACTCCTAACATGTCGTAACTGCCACCTACTGACCAAGATGTACGCGTGTCAGTTGCCAATCTCAGACAACCGTCTGCCGTGCCAAGAGTAATCTCACCCTTCGTTTAACAAACTGACCGAGAAACGTGCGTGTCAATTGCAAAGGTAGACAACTTGTCTGAAAGGCAGGGCAGTTTTCACACTACAAGCTGACCATGGCCCGTGGAGCGTGAGTGTCATATGCGAAAAACCAGACCCTCTGTCTGCCAGCCCGGTCAGGCGGAGTGATTTTTCACACTACGGCCCAGAACTCGGCCGAAGAAAACACTGTCCCCGGGGGAACAGCAGACAGCTGTCGGCTCTCCCGGTCTGACGGAATGCATTATAACGCTTCTCGTCTGACTGACATCCACGTAATACCATCTAGTGCGATACTCAGTTTTGAGAAACAAAACAGGTAAAGTTTAAGAGTACTGAAGAAAATATTTTTCGCAACCGAGTGATGCGAAAAATACAGGAAAAAACAAGTATGGAAAGATAATAGAATGAAAGGATTTGGGTGAGAGAATAGGAAGAAGATTTAGGCAATTTAATGATATAAAGACTCACGTGCCAGGACGTCCCCCCTTAAGATATGGAAGCACTCCATGTCTACGTTATGGAATTAAATTTCCTATAACCGTAGCTTCGGGGTGTCTGTCTTCTTCCCTCTCATCTTCCCCCCTCCATCTCTTTCCAATTCCTACTCATGAAGTCTGTCCCGACGTTTCCTTCCTTTGGAATGTCTCCCATGCGCGCTTGAAAGAGCGTCGCCGCTTCTGACATTTTTCAAAGATTTCCTGTGTGTGCAGTGGAGTTTCCCTGCCACTATCGTCATCTTCGTCAGTTTTGGCGATCGTCAGGAGATGGTCGGAGGTTGGCACTGGTCTTTCCAAGTATCTCTTTAAGAGATTTAAATGGAAAACCTTCTCCATTCCTTGAATAGATATCTGGTAGTTAGCCTTAGAAATCTTTTTCAGGACGGTAAACGGCCCTTGCCATCCGATCTTCAGTTGGTTGTTCTCGGTAGGGAGTAACACCAAAACTTTCTCTCCTGCTTCCAGTTCTCTCTCTTTCGCGACTTTCCTGTATCGGTTAGCGTGCTTTGTGCGTGCTCGCTTAAAGTTAGTCGTTGCTAGGTCCCACCCTAGTTTCAACCTTTCCTTTAAAACCGACACATATTTACTTGCTGAGACAACTGTCTCATCCGCCTTCTCGTCTGTCAGAGACTGAAGTAAGGCTTCAAGCGGGCCCTTAATGGGTCTGCCGAATAAGAGTGTAGCTGGCGGAAATCCTGTGGAAGTATGAGGAGATTCTCTGTAGCCAAATAATGCTGCAGGAATACAAAGATCCCAATCTTCAGGTTTCACTTGTGCCAGTTTACTTAGCATCATGTTGAGGTTTCCATTAGCACGTTCCACGAGCCCATTTCCGGCCGGAGTATATGGCTTAGTGTGGATGTGCTGGGTCCTCAAGATCTTAACGATCTCATCCATCAACAGGTTTCGGTATGGAGATCCGTTATCCGTCAACACTTGCTGAGGGAATCCCAACCGAGTGAAAATCTGCACGAGGGCTTCTGCGACATGCTTGGCATCTGCGCATGTTAGCGGGATAGCTTCTGCCCATAAAGTGCATGTATCGACTAAGGTCAGGATGAACCTGTTCCTTCTTTTAGTCCTTTCGAAAGGCCCTAAAATGTCGATCACAACCCGTTCGAATGGTGTTCCCACTATTGGCATTTCACCCATGTGGACTGGGGGTGTCCGTTGCTTGGGTGGTACACGTTGGCACTGGGCACAGGATTTGACATACCTGATAATATCAGTATTTACTCCTGGCCACCAATAATGAGTGGTTATACGTTGGTTTGTGGCGTTCTGTCCCATATGTCCGCTGAAGGGAAGAGGTGCCCCATTTCTAGGATTTGGCTTCTGTACTGTTTCGGTACTAGGAGCTGGTTGTAACCTTGGTCAGGCTTGCCCGTTCTCCGATAAAGTACGCCATCCTCAGAAAAAATGTCCCCGTGCTGTTTGGGTTCCTTAGCCATGGGCAGTTTCCTAAAGCAGGGTGCCAAAGTAGGGTCCTTGTATTGCGCTTCTTTAAGTTCCATGGGTAACAAATTAGGCGCAGGCTCCCGTTCCTTCTTGGTTTGCCCTCTTGTAGTTACTGCTGCCACAATCGGCTCTTCCGGTTTCCCAATACACACGTATCTCCCGCCAAGTATGACTGGGTAGATGGGATCATCCATAACAGCCGCTTTGATCACACCTCTGACAAAATCAGAGTGTATCTCCACCAATGCGATGGGAAGCGCTGTAGGTGCATCACTCTTACGAACTCCACAAAGTTGGACGGTCTCTGCTGTCTCTTGACCGGGTTTGACCAGGTTTCTGGCAACAATGCAATCATAAGAAAGCCCCGTGTCAAATAAGCAAGAAGTTTGAGAACCGTTCAAAATAACAGTACCTCGCGTTGAGGGTCTATCCCCAACAGGTTGGGAATCACTGTCAATAATTCCGCCTTGCGAGACTGTCAATAAGCATCCGATGCGTTTCGGCTCGGTGTGCTCGGTCTGATCATATGTCCCGTGCTCAGGGGTTCTCCCTTTGCCACCTTGTCCTTTCTGGCTGCGCTGCCATGTAGGGCGGTCGGGTTGATCAGACTGTTTGGGGTGGTTGGGGTACTTGTTCTTGTAGAACTTGGATTTTTCAGGAGGGGGGTTTTGAGGTCCAGTTTCTCTGTGGTTATTTTGGTTAGAAGCCTGAGAAGATTGCTCTAGGTTATGTTTTCGAAAATGCTCCTCTGTCGGTTTCCGCTTTGTGGCCGGTAGTTCAGCCAGCGCATTGTGATAACGCTCAGACTTTTCCAAAATGTCTTCAAGTTTTTCTGCCCCTGCTCAGCTAGAAATCTCCGGGTATCAGCAGACAAAGTGTTCTTTATTTGTTCAGTTAGAACAAGTTCCTCAAGACCTTCATAGGTAGAGGGGAGCTGCGAAAGCTCAAGGCACTTTGTTAGATATCCCTTAAGACGAGATGAGAACTGGTGAAAAGTCTCAGAATTCTCTTTCCGGCTGTTGCGAAACAGTTGCAAAAACTTGCGAGCGTTCATTTCAAAGCGCTCCAGTAACGCTTTCTTCAACACATCATAGTCGTCTTGTTGGCTACTTTCCAGCTTAGAATAAACATCATAAGCAGAACCTTTTAGGGCCTGGGAAAGTTTCATATTCCAACGCGACCTCTCTAACCCGTACAGAGTTGCAATTTTCTCAAATTTTTCTAACCATGTGTCAATCTTCTCATTTGGACAAGGAAAAGATTCTAGAGTGAAAGACATGGCGTTTAGTTGAAGAGATTGAGTGTTAGAAGGATCAGTTAAGGAAGAATGAGGAGAAGACTCTCCATTGCTGGAGGTAGAGGCAGCACCACGACTTTGGAACTCAAGAGCTTTAAGCGCCAGCTCATGCTGTCGTCGTTGCTCATTTTCTCTTTCCTCGTGCTGCATCCTGCGAATTTCCATTTCCTCGTCCATCTTCTTCTGCTGTAATAGACGGTCTTCCGCTTCTTTCCTCTCCGCTGCTTCTTCTTTCCTCCTTAGTTCTTCTTTTTCCTCTTTAGCTTCAGCTGCTTTCCTCTCCGCATCATATCTCTCAAGTTCGTCTCTGACAAAAGCTTTCGCTTCTTCTCCTTCCAGTCCCTCCTCTCTCGCTTCGTCCCTGAGGAGTTGTCTAAGCTTTGCCCTCTCGGCCATATTATGTCAGTGACTGAGACTAGTGGAGAACGAAAATAGGAAAAAGGATACACTGGTTCCTACCACTTACGAGAAAAAAATTACCAAAAATCAAAAGATGATATATTTAACCCTGGGATACCTCCTCCAAAATAAAAATCTAACTATCGCTGCTATTAATCGGCAATAAAGCACCTAATGCAAAACACGACTACGCCAACTAAATGGTAGTTAAGATTACTTCTGAAAAATAAGTTGCTACAGTGGAAAAGCAAAATAATTATTGCAAAAATTAAAGAGAAAAATAATCCCTTAATTTTAATCCACTATCAAGTTTACCCCTGAAGACAGTTAGGGTGAGGGAGGCAATTAATCTGGACAAATAGTCCGAAACGCACTCCTTAACTTTAGTTCAAACACCTTCCTGCTTCAGAACCCTTGTGAATGCTATACACTCACAAAACCTTGCCAGCGTTTAGTATTACAAAATCAACAACTAACATATATTCCGACAAAATCAACCTGGTAACCAAATGTATAATGCTTCTTAATGCTGTGGAAAAAAACTTATCAGTTTGTGTGGTCAGCACGCCCGTAAACAGATCGTTAGTCTAGGGGATAAATTATTTAAAGATATAACAACTCACAAGACATCACACCCTTACTCTATTTCAGAATAAAGAATCTAAAAAAACGAGCTGATATTTGTCGTCTCGTCTTCCTATTCTACGTTCAAAAATCCGTCGGGCGAGACCACATTTGTCGTATCGCCTTAGGATTTTGGGTTCAATTCCCGGTAACGAGCGACCATTTGTCGTAGATTTTCGATAGGAGAATTAAGACTAGGTTTGGTCCCTTCTGAATAGGTTTGAATAGGTGATAGACTCAGTGAGAGTTAGTGAAAGGTAATAGAATTTCCACACACGTGAGATGATAGATTTTGATATAGTGGCTGTCTCTGAAAGCGAAAAGAATTCTTCTCTCTCTCACCTATCTTCTACAACAGTTGTTATAGCGTCAGACAGACTACACCAATATACATATTACGTATATATCTATCACTCACAGGCACGCACATACACGTGACGACAGGTAAACACACAGACGTGGGAAAACTATAACAATGATTATATATATATAATTGGGATCGAGCTGACCAACGCACTGATTTTTTTTTTGTTCAAGAGAGATATTTTAATTATCATATCAAAATTTCTCACAACACCAAAAAATTACATCAAGGAAAAACATATACAAATAGTCATAAAATTTAAGAAAATGCTACAAGGATGATAGCCCGTTAAAATCTTACTCTAGGTTTAGCCCACAGCCCCGTTAAGAGAACAGATGATGGCCCAAAGAGTTATAGATACGTAGGGTTTAGTCTAAGAGATTTCTTTCTTTCTCGTCAATATATGAACAGAGTTGGATAAATCTGATTTAACCTAAGAAAAAACAGAAAACTCTAGCATTATTGTAACAAATTCTGCAGGTAAAAAAAAATTTAAGACAGCAAATGTGTGACGATAATACACCGGTAAAATAACACTCAGACCTGTGTACTCTCATTCATCCAGCCATGGCCTTTCTTACACATGTATACTCACAACTTTGCTCGCTGCCTCTGGGAACATACTAATTCTAGGACCTTCACACAGACCCGAAAATGCAGTCCTTGACCAAGAAATCCCCAGTTCCAAAAGACGTACTAAACTCTCAGGGAACGATTCCTTGGGTGTTCTAATTTTTCGAATGTCTGATTAAGTCACATAAAATATTGTCCAGGCACGAAAGTTAGCAGAGCACAATGTCATTAGCTTTGGTTTCTAGAATTTAAGGAATGTCAGATCGGTGTCTGCTTCCAGGAAGGTACTCTATTTGGTCACCACAATACTAGTCACAATCTCTGTCGGGATGGTTTAATGTTTCTTGTAATATTCTCGCCGCCAGGCAGCATACACATTTAAATTTGTGGAGCAATTTGAACTGGCTCAAAAGCCCAATATATATTTCTAGTCTTTAGAAACCGTTAGTGGGATTGCTATTACTGTCTCTCTCTCTCTCTCTCTGATGGCATATGCACTGTCAGATTAGGGTTACTTGAAACAAAAACAAAAAAACCCCACGTGGTTAAAGATAGGAACTGTCTATGCTTCACACAAATATGTCTCTTTACTAAACGCTGGCAAGTTGGGTACCACCGTTTCACTATATAGAGGAAAGAACACATATCAAATAATTTACATATATGTACTCATTATAACTTACATTTTAAATAGCAAGCCTACAGCTTGACTTATCTTTAAAACTTCCCGTAAAGTAAGTTATATAAAAATCAATCATCAGGAATTTAGGAATATCTTCGTAATCCGTCAATATTCACTGATGTCGCATCTAGCATTTATAAGTTTGATATAAAATATTTTCGACTGAGTATTTAGCAGTTAAATTAACTTCATTATAGCTACATTATTGTTTAGTAAGCTAAGATATAATTTATTATGTATTTCCACTGCAACTCGACGATTTAAGAAATAACAAACTATCAAAATATTCACTCCGCACACAGAACTAGTTTAAAATGGAATCGGCGATTTAAACACTAAATTACTTCACAAAACTAGATATCTATTATATATAATATTAATATACCTCAACCACAGAATTACTAAGAACGTTAAACCACTTCGACCAAACTAAGGCCATCTCTATTTACAGAGATTATTTAGAAATCGAACGAAGGTTGTTCTAGTCTAACTGCAGAGTTACTGAGTGAAATGAAATAGTTTCAAACGTGGGTTAATATTTTAAACCAGACAAAGGATGAACTATCTCCCCCGCGCCGATCTCTCCCCCTTCTCATAACAGCTACGTTTAACTCCTAACATGTCGTAACTGCCACCTACTGACCAAGATGTACGCGTGTCAGTTGCCAATCTCAGACAACCGTCTGCCGTGCCAAGAGTAATCTCACCCTTCGTTTAACAAACTGACCGAGAAACGTGCGTGTCAATTGCAAAGGTAGACAACTTGTCTGAAAGGCAGGGCAGTTTTCACACTACAAGCTGACCATGGCCCGTGGAGCGTGAGTGTCATATGCGAAAAACCAGACCCTCTGTCTGCCAGCCCGGTCAGTGATAAGGTTGGATAAACGTTGGATTTTTATTCCCGTTAATGATATCCACCAAAAGATAGATATAAGTGGATGGAAGCAGACATCATCATCATCATCAGTTGATAAGATCTCTATGGTGTTGTTTGCTCCACTGTAGTGTATGGAATGTCAACTTGACCTACGCAGTGGTGTGTAGACATGGATTGAGTGTATAATGTGCGAATGATGATAAAGGTTCGTGGTGTTGACAAAAAAATGTTCTTTTCTCACACTCATGTATGGCTGGAAGTCATCGACACCAACGACTGTGTACCTTTTCTAAAGTTTAATTGGACGTACACACTCGACAGCACAGATAGTGACAAATCACAGGTTGCCATAATACATCATAGTACAGTGGATAAATGGTCTTGCAATGTTACATGGGCACTCATGTAGAATAAGTGTATAATGGACTGTCAGTAGCCAAGCACTCAGTATCGCCCATACATATATCATCTGACTTCACTGACTGAGCACGTCAGCTTATAAACAATATTTCAGATGGCTTCTAAACCTAATCTCGTCTAGCGACGATTCTTCAACATAATGTTCAGCACATATTTTTCCATATAATAATATTGAACCGCTAGCAATGGGTTCTCATGTGTAGCAGTGATCTCTGGACTGATCAAGCGATAATACGGGCATCCCTTTTCTCTTCTTGAAAGTCACTACATGTTTTGGTTCCAAGATGGCTTCACTCGTGAGCTGTCACTCACGTTTGGATACAGATAATGAATCTGTCCTAAAGTTAGTCATTCATAAAACATTTCATTGCTCTGTAGATTTGATCATGAACAATTGACTGCAATCTACAGGATATAGTGCTGCTAGGAATCGAAGTCGTTTTCATCGAGTCAAATATATTCTCTTAGACATTCAAATCGTAACTATCGAAAATGGTGGCTTCGATCGAGAGTTCATAAGAGTATCTTTGATTACCTTGGTATAGGAAATATGAAACTGCCATTCCTTGGCAATACGACTAAACACTGGGGTAAAGCATACACGATAGGTTTAGACGACTATCACCTTCCCCACAAATACTGAGATCACTTTTTCCCCGGCGACAGGCCGACATGGAAAACACACAGTCCCTATCAGGACGAAGCCAAATCACACCACACTCTAGCGACACATCCGCCGAATAGCCTTCGACCTCTCTAGAGACAACAGAACATATAGTTCGACTTAGATATGTAAAGATATACAGATATAAGACAGACTCGTCCTACTCAGACAAACAATACACATAAATTCAGGCCATAGATATTCTGAAGCAAGAACAATCTATTATTACCCAAACAACGAATAAATCGCAGTAAAATGGATTTATCCGCGGAGTTTGATCGAAAGAGCCGACACAACTTTCAAGGGAAGTAACACAATAATGACTTTCCCTTAAGCACTATTTTGCTTTCAAAATATTTGCGAAGATAACAAGAATACCAATGTATAATATTGTAAGATATCAAAGACTGTACGTAACAGTCAGGCGGAGTGATTTTTCACACTACGGCCCAGAACTCGGCCGAAGAAAACACTGTCCCCGGGGGAACAGCAGACAGCTGTCGGCTCTCCCGGTCTGACGGAATGCATTATAACGCTTCTCGTCTGACTGACATCCACGTAATACCATCTAGTGCGATACTCAGTTTTGAGAAACAAAACAGGTAAAGTTTAAGAGTACTGAAGAAAATATTTTTCGCAACCGAGTGATGCGAAAAATACAGGAAAAAACAAGTATGGAAAGATAATAGAATGAAAGGATTTGGGTGAGAGAATAGGAAGAAGATGTAGGCAATTTAATGATATAAAGACTCACGTGACAGGACGTCCCCCCTTAAGATATGGAAGCACTCCATGTCTACGTTATGGAATTAAATTTCCTATAACCGTAGCTTCGGGGTGTCTGTCTTCTTCCCTCTCATCTTCCCCCCTCCATCTCTTTCCAATTCCTACTCATGAAGTCTGTCCCGACGTTTCCTTCCTTTGGAATGTCTCCCATGCGCGCTTGAAAGAGCGTCGCCGCTTCTGACATTTTTCAAAGATTTCCTGTGTGTGCAGTGGAATTTCCCTGCCACTATCGTCATCTTCGTCAGTTTTGGCGATCGTCAGGAGATGGTCGGAGGTTGGCACTGGTCTTTCCAAGTATCTCTTTAAGAGATTTAAATGGAAAACCTTCTCCTTTCCTTGAATAGAGATCTGGTAGTTAGCCTTAGAAATCTTTTTCAGGACGGTAAACGGCCCTTGCCATCCGATCTTCAGTTGGTTGTTCTCGGTAGGGAGTAACACCAAAACTTTCTCTCCTGCTTCCAGTTCTCTCTCTTTCGCGACTTTCCTGTATCGGTTAGCGTGCTTTGTGCGTGCTCGCTTAAAGTTAGTCGTTGCTAGGTCCCACCCTAGTTTCAACCTTTCCTTTAAAACCGACACATATTTACTTGCTGAGACAACTGTCTCATCCGCCTTCTCGTCTGTCAGAGACTGAAGTAAGGCTTCAAGCGGGCCCTTAATGGGTCTGCCGAATAAGAGTGTAGCTGGCGGAAATCCTGTGGAAGTATGAGGAGATTCTCTGTAGCCAAATAAAGCTCCAGGAATACAAAGGTCCCAATCTTCAGGTTTCACTTGTGCCAGTTTACTTAGCATCATGTTGAGGTTTCCATTAGCACGTTCCACGAGCCCATTTCCGGCCGGAGTATATGGCTTAGTGTGGATGTGCTGGGTCCTCAAGATCTTAACGATCTCATCCATCAACAGGTTTCGGTATGGGGATCCGTTATCCGTCAACACTTGCTGAGGGAATCCCAACCGAGTGAAAATCTGCACGAGGGCTTCTGCGACATGCTTGGCATCTGCGCATGTTAGCGGGATAGCTTCTGCCCATAAAGTGCATGTATCGACTAAGGTCAGGATGAACCTGTTCCTTCTTTTAGTCCTTTCGAAAGGCCCTAAAATGTCGATCACAACCCGTTCGAATGGTGTTCCCACTATTGGCATTTCACCCATGTGGACTGGGGGTGTCCGTTGCTTGGGTGGTACACGTTGGCACTGGGCACAGGATTTGACATACCTGATAATATCAGTATTTACTCCTGGCCACCAATAATGAGTGGTTATACGTTGGTTTGTGGCGTTCTGTCCCATATGTCCGCTGAAGGGAAGAGAGTGCCCCATTTCTAGGATTTGGCTTCTGTACTGTTTCGGTACTAGGAGCTGGTTGTAACCTTGGTCAGGCTTGCCCGTTCTCCGATAAAGTACGCCATCCTCAGAAAAAATGTCCCCGTGCTGTTTGGGTTCCTTAGCCATGGGCAGTTTCCTAAAGCAGGGTGCCAAAGTAGGGTCCTTGTATTGCGCTTCTTTAAGTTCCATGGGTAACAAATTAGGCGCAGGCTCCCGTTCCTTCTTGGTTTGCCCTCTTGTAGTTACTGCTGCCACAATCGGCTCTTCCGGTTTCCCAATACACACGTATCTCCCGCCAAGTATGACTGGGTAGATGGGATCATCCATAACAGCCGCTTTGATCACACCTCTGACAAAATCAGAGTGGATCTCCACCAATGCAATGGGAAGCGCTGTAGGTGCATCACTCTTACGAACTCCACAAAGTTGGACGGTCTCTGCTGTCTCTTGACCGGGTTTGACCAGGTTTCTGGCAACAATGCAATCATAAGAAAGCCCCGTGTCAAATAAGCAAGAAGTTTGAGAACCGTTCAAAATAACCGTACCTCGCGTTGAGGGTCTATCCCCAACAGGTTGGGAATCACTGTCAATAATTCCGCCTTGCGAGACTGTCAATAAACATCCTATGCGTTTCGGCTCGGTATGCTCGCTCTGATCATATGTCCCGTGCTCAGGGGTTCTCCCTTTGCCACCTTGTCCTTTCTGGCTGCGCTGCCATGTAGGGCGGTCGGGTTGATCAGACTGTTTGGGGTGGTTGGGGTACTTGTTCTTGTAGAACTTGGATTTTTCAGGAGGGGGGTTTTGAGGTCCAGTTTCTCTGTGGTTATTTTGGTTAGAAGCCTGAGAAGATTGCTCTAGGTTATGTTTTCGAAAATGCTCCTCTGTCGGTTTCCGCTTTGTGGCCGGTAGTTCAGCCAGCGCATTGTGATAACGCTCCGACTTTTCCAAAATGTCTTCAAGTTTTTCTGCCCCTTGCTCAGCTAGAAATCTCCGGGTATCAGCAGACAAAGTGTTCTTTATTTGTTCTGTTAAAACAAATTCCTCAAGACCTTCATAGTTAGAGGGGAGCTGCGAGAGCTCAAGGCACTTTGTCAAATATCCCTTTAGCCGGGAAGAGAACTGGTGAAAAGATTCAGAATTCTCCTTTCTGCTGTTGCGAAACAGTTGCAAAAATTTGCGAGCGTTCATTTCAAAGCGCTCCAGTAACGCTTTCTTCAACACATCATAATCGTCTTGTTGGCTACTTTCCAGCTTAGAATAAACATCATAAGCAGAACCTTTTAGGGCCTGAGAAAGTTT
Organism: Oreohelix idahoensis; assembly: GCA_024509875.1. Taxonomy (NCBI): domain Eukaryota; kingdom Metazoa; phylum Mollusca; class Gastropoda; order Stylommatophora; family Oreohelicidae; genus Oreohelix; species Oreohelix idahoensis. Next base: position 163,488 of record JAMPIV010019712.1, read on the forward strand.
CATATTCCAACGCGACCTCTCTAACCCGTACAGAGTTGCAATTTTCTCAAATTTTCCTAACCATGTGTCAATCTTCTCATTTGGACAAGGAAAAGATTCTAGAGTGAAAGACATGGCGTTTAGTTGAAGAGATTGAGTGTTAGAAGGATCAGTTAAGGAGGAATGAGGAGAAGATTCTCCATTGCTGGAGGTAGAGGCAGCACCACGACTTTGGAGTTCTAGAGCTTTAAGCGCCAGCTCATGCTGTCGTCGTTGTTCATTTTCTCTTTCCTCGTGCTGCATCCTGCGAATTTCCATTTCCTCGTCCATCTTCTTCTGCTGTAATAGACGGTCTTCCGCTTCTTTCCTCTCCGCTGCTTCTTCTTTCCTCCTTAGTTCTTCTTTTTCCTCTTTAGCTTCAGCTGCTTTCCTCTCCGCATCGTATCTCTCAAGTTCGTCTCTGACAAAAGCTTTCGCTTCTTCGCCTTCCAGTCCCTCCTCTCTCGCTTCGTCCCTGAGGAGTTGTCTAAGCTTTGCCCTCTCGGCCATATTATGTCAGTGACTGAGACTAGTGGAGAACGAAAATAGGAAAAAGGATACACTGGTTCCTAAAACTTACGAGAAAAAAATTACCAAAAAATCAAAAGATGATATATTTAACCCTGGGATACCTCCTCCAAAAATAAAAATCTAACTATCGCTGCTATTAATCGGCAATAAAGCACCTAATGCAAAACACGACTACGCCAACTAAATGGTAGTTAAGATTACTTCTGAAAAATAGGTTGCTACAGTGGAAAAGCAAAATAATTATTGCAAAAATTAAAGAGAAAAATAATCCCTTAATTTTAATCCACTATCAAGTTTACCCCTGAAGACAGTTAGGGTGAGGGAGGCAATTAATCTGAACAAATAGTCCGAAACGCACTCCTTAACTTTAGTTCAAACACCTTCCTGCTTCAGAACCCTTGTGAATGTTATACACTCACAAAACTTTACCAGCGTTTAGTATTACAAAATCATTAATTAACATGTATTCCGACAAAATCAACCTGTAAACCAAATGTATAATGCTTCTTAATGCTGTGGAAAAAAACTCATCAGTTTGTGTGGTCAGCACGCCCGTAAACAGATCGTTAGTCTAGGGGATAAATTATTTAAAGATATAACAACTCACAAGACATCACACCCTTACTCTATTTCAGAATAAAGAATCTAAAAAAACGAGCTGATATTTGTCGTCTCGTCCTCCTATTCTACGTTCAAAAATCCGTCGGCCGAGACCACATTTGTCGTATCGCCTTAGGATTTTGGGTTCAATTCCCGGTAACGAGCGACCATTTGTCGTAGATTTTCGATAGGAGAATTAAGACTAGGTTTGGTCCCTTCTGAATAGGTTTGAATAGGTGATAGACTCAGTCAGAGTTAGTGAAAGGTAATAGAATTTCCACACACGTGAGATGATAGATTTTGATATAGTGGCTATCTCTGAAAGCGAAAAGACTTCTCTCTCTCACCTATCTTCTACAACAGTTGTTATAGCGTCAGACAGACTACACCAATATACATATTACGTATATATCTATCACTCACAGGCACGCACATACACGTGACGACAGGTAAACACACAGACGTGGGAAAACTATAACAATGATTATATATATATAATTGGGATCGAGCTGACCAACGCACTGATTTTTTTTTTGTTCAAGAGAGATATTTTAATTATCATATCAAAATTTCTCACAACACCAAAAAATTACATCAAGGAAAAACATATACAAATAGTCATAAAATTTAAGAAAATGCTACAAGGATGATAGCCCGTTAAAATCTTACTCTAGGTTTAGCCCACAGCCCCGTTAAGAGAACAGATGATGGCCCAAAGAGTTATAGATACGTAGGGTTTAGTCTAAGAGATTTCTTTCTTTCTCGTCAATATATGAACAGAGTTGGATAAATCTGATTTAACCTAAGAAAAAACAGAAAACTCTAGCATTATTGTAACAAATTCTGCAGGTAAAAAAAAATTTAAGACAGCAAATGTGTGACGATAATACACCGGTAAAATAACACTCAGACCTGTGTACTCTCATTCATCCAGCCATGGCCTTTCTTACACATGTATACTCACAACTTTGCTCGCTGCCTCTGGGAACATACTAATTCTAGGACCTTCACACAGACCCGAAGATGCAGTCCTTGACCAAGAAATCCCCAGTTCCAAAAGACGTACTAAACTCTCAGGGAACGATTCCTTGGGTGTTCTAATTTTTCGAATGTCTGATTAAGTCACATAAAATATTGTCCAGGCACGAAAGTTAGCAGAGCACAATGTCATTAGCTTTGGTTTCTAGAATTTAAGGAATGTCAGATCGGTGTCTGCTTCCAGGAAGGTACTCTATTTGGTCACCACAATACTAGTCACAATCTCTGTCGGGATGGTTTAATGTTTCTTGTAATATTCTCGCCGCCAGGCAGCATGTACATTTAAATTTGTGGAGCAATTTGAACTGGCTCAAAAGCCCAATATATATTTCTAGTCTTTAGAAACCGTTAGTGGGATTGCTATTACTGTCTCTCTCTCTGATGGCATATGCACTGTCAGATTAGGGTTACTTGAAACAAAAACAAAAAAACCCCACGTGGTTAAAGATAGGAACTGTCTATGCTTCACACAAATATGTCTCTTTACTAAACGCTGGCAAGTTGGGTACCACCGTTTCACTATATAGAGGAAAGAACACATATCAAATAATTTACATATATGTACTCATTATAACTTACATTTTAAATAGCAAGCCTACAGCTTGACTTATCTTTAAAACTTCCCGTAAAGTAAGTTATATAAAAATCAATCATCAGGAATTTAGGAATATCTTCGTAATCCGTCAATATTCACTGATGTCGCATCTAGCATTTATAAGTTTGATATAAAATATTTTCGACTGAGTATTTAGCAGTTAAATTAACTTCATTATAGCTACATTATTGTTTAGTAAGCTAAGATATAATTTATTATGTATTTCCACTGCAACTCGACGATTTAAGAAATAACAAACTATCAAAATATTCACTCTGCACACAGAACTAGTTTAAAATGGAATCGGCGATTTAAACACTAAATTACTTCACAAAACTAGATATCTATTATATATAATATTAATATACCTCAACCACAGAATTACTAAGAACGTTAAACCACTTCGACCAAACTAAGGCCATCTCTATTTACAGAGATTATTTAGAAATCGAACGAAGGTTGTTCTAGTCTAACTGCAAAGTTACTGAGTGAAATGAAATAGTTTCAAACGTGGGTTAATATTTTAAACCAGACAAAGGATGAACTATCTCCCCCGCGCCGATCTCTCCCCCTTCTCATAACAGCTACGTTTAACTCCTAACATGTCGTAACTGCCACCTACTGACCAAGATGTACGCGTGTCAGTTGCCAATCTCAGACAACCGTCTGCCGTGCCAAGAGTAATCTCACCCTTCGTTTAACAAACTGACCGAGAAACGTGCGTGTCAATTGCCAAGGTAGACAACTTGTCTGAAAGGCAGGGCAGTTTTCACACTACAAGCTGACCATGGCCCGTGGAGCGTGAGTGTCATATGCGAAAAACCAGACCCTCTGTCTGCCAGCCCGGTCAGGCGGAGTGATTTTTCACACTACGGCCCAGAACTCGGCCGAAGAAAACACTGTCCCCGGGGGAACAGCAGACAGCTGTCGGCTCTCCCGGTCTGACGGAATGCATTATAACGCTTCTCGTCTGACTGACATCCACGTAATACCATCTAGTGCGATACTCAGTTTTGAGAAACAAAACAGGTAAAGTTTAAGAGTACTGAAGAAAATATTTTTCGCAACCGAGTGATGCGAAAAATACAGGAAAAAACAAGTATGGAAAGATAATAGAATGAAAGGATTTGGGTGAGAGAATAGGAAGAAGATGTAGGCAATTTAATGATATAAAGACTCACGTGACAACGTTCTATACACAGGCGTACGCTATTGTGACCGCACTGGTCTTTTACCATTCTTCTTTCCACTTATTGAATTAATGCGTTAGGCTTTACATTTACCTTCTAATTTAGATATGTGGATTTAGAATTTCTCACGACACTAGGGAGGGAAAAGGCAGCGAGGAAGGGAACTGGTCACCCTCACCTCATAAAAAGCTGGACCTAATATGGTGAAGTCTCTAACACTTCCCTGCCCTACGGCGATTTCTGCTATGTGGTTACTTTTACTTTAGTGACTTAAGACTGGACATGTTATACCTGGAGTTTAAGTGTTTGTCGCTCTATTGTCGTAGTTCTTCTATTCATACCAATTATAAAGTCTGCATTTTGTGTGTGTTCAAATTGATTGTTTGTCTGGAGATATGTCCATTTTGTTTTACTATGATCATAAAGGTGTTCGCTAATATTTCTGGATAGATGTCACTATTTGTTTTACAATGATCTTAAAGGTGTTCGCTAATATTTCTGGATAGATGTCACTATTTGCTTTACAATGATCTTAAAGGTGTTCGCTTATATTTCTGTATAGATGTCACTATTTGTTTTACTATGATCTTAAAGGTGTCGCTTATATTTCTGTATAGATGTCACTATTTGTTTTACTATGATCTTAAATGTGTTCGCTAATATTTCTGGATAGATGTCACTATTTGCTTTACAATGATCTTAAAGGTGTTCGCTTATATTTCTGTATAGATGTCACTATTTATTTTACTATGATCTTAAAGGTGTTCGCTAATATTTCTGGATAGATGTCACTATTTGTTTTACAATGATCATAAAGGTGTTCGCTTATATTTCTGTATAGATGTCACTATTTGTTTTACTATGATCTTAAAGGTGTTCGCTAATATTTCTGGATAGATGTCACTATTTGTTTTACAATGATCATAAAGGTGTTCGCTTATATTTCTGTATAGATGTCACTATTTGTTTTACTATGATCTTAAAGGTGTTCGCTAATATTTCTGTATAGATGTCACTATTTGTTTTACAATGATCATAAAGGTGTTCGCTTATATTTCTGTATAGATGTCACTATTTGTTTTACGATGATCTTAAAGGTGTTCGCTAATATTTCAGGATAGATGTCACTATTTGTTTTACTATGATCTTAAAGGTGTTCGCTTATATTTCTGGAGAGATGTCACTATTTGTTTTACTATGATCTTAAAGGTGTTCGCTTATATTTCTGGTCTTAATAAAGCAGTTGTTCTGATTCTGTTTCATCATCATTTTCCTTTGCTATCCCTACGGAGATTGGCGCCACCTCTGTAAGATGCTCCACTAGCAGAAGCCTTCGTCAAGCATTCACGTGATCTTGTAGCGGTGGTTTCTATGGTAATATATTTTACGTCATGATGTTGCAAGCCCCAATGACCAGCGTCATATAGTCGCCGTGTACAACATGCCGGATAGGCCTCTATTCTTTCTTTGTCTCTTTTGTGTTTGGCACATATTTTATATCTGGCCATGCAATACGTCATGGTTGCTAGGTTACTGTTGTATAGTAAAGTAGACCGTATGTAATTTCCGTATATTGACTTTCTTTTAGTTTTTACAAGGTAATAGTAACCTTTGACACGTGAATCTATTTGCTAAACAAACAATTCACATTCGTCAATAAAATATCACCAAACAGCAAACGTAATGTGAAACTTTTTAAGACACCCGTTAAAATTGACTTCGCATGTAATACAAATCTCATTCTACTCAGCTTGTTTATCTCATCCCCCTCGACACGACGTGCCAAATATATAACTGCCTTCCCACGCCTTCGTTTGTTATGAGCTATCAAACAACTCCAATCATATTCAAACAGGTCGGGTTATGGGGTAATTTCAAAATATTCCAACATCGGATAATTTTGAACGTAAGGCAGAGGTGAGCTCTCCCATATATGGTAATAAAATGTCTGATACCCTTGTGTACAAACTTACAAACACACCGGTAACCGCATATGACCATGTGTTCGAGATGTATGAATCTTTCTTTTATCTAAAGTAATCTTGTCATCCATGTCTGTCTGAAAATCTTCTTCAGGTACCATGCCTGGTGGCGTGTGTGATTGTGGTGGGTTTGATGTTAATACAGTTTGTTGTAAAGAAATCTTAGTGTACTGAATGAGGTCAGCTGTGAAGGTCCCTGAATATAATAAATATTAGAGTAAATTTCCAGGGTACCTTTCTACTACCACCACTATGATCTCATTCAGACTTATTCTAGATAGAATGTAAGATGACTACGTTTGGTGTCTAGGGTTATGAAATGTTAATGTAAGGTTGCATTAACCAACTGAACATATAAACAATTACACAAATTATTTTATTATCTAATACAACACAACAGTACCACGACAATCACATACGAACTACACTTTAAAAGACTATCTTTAGTAAGTCAGTGGTTGAAAGTTTGGTAAAGTTAATGTTTTCAATTTATTTTCCTGAATCTGATTTATTTGGAATCAGGACTGAAAATCAAAAGTGAAATCATAGAAATTAATTACATCAATCAATTTACACAATGGGTCTTCTGACCATAATACACATATTTTTATATAAGGGTGTAGTTGTATTGTCTAACTGAGGTGACTTCTAGTATACACTGGTTGATTGTTTATTATCATCGTCTCTGCATGTTGTTTGTAAGTTTTTATGGACACTGATGAAATGTTTATATCACTATTCCCAGTCTCTTCTTCTAATATAATGTTAGTTGAGCGATCAGGTGCCGAAACATGCACCTATCTTTGTAATATGATGTAGGAATCTTCCTGCACTTCGCTGAACGACAACCTTCAGCTCCCACTTCTTCAAGAATGATGGTGGTTTACAGTTGTCTCCGAAAAAGGCAAGACTGTGGCATGAATATATCGGCCCACTGTAGTCTGGCACCAGTTATTGACAGCCACCAAAACCCTCTGAAATCAGAAGGATATGCCTCCTTCGTAATCAACAGCCTAAAATAATGCCCAACAACCAGTACAGGCACATTACAAACAAACATGTAAGATCAGCTCTTTACGACAATCCCTTTCACCAGTTTCTTTTGATGTGACCAGGTATACCAGTATTCCTCTCCCCTAATAGTTACAACGCCTCTGCAATTTCAGCAATAATCTGTTGTCCATACAATAGGATAGGTATTATGCTCCTGATGATAATCCTATATAATTTAGTTGGTCTACACCTCTCTGATAGTCGTTCATATGCTGGATCAATCTCTAGACTCTGTTTTGAGTCTGCCATAGACTCACTTACTTACAGTCGTATGTTAGTATTTCACATTCAACTTTATTTTAAATAAAATGTTAAGAAAATCAATCTTACCACAGATGCAAGGAAATAACACAAGTAAACGATGACTAGGCAATAGAATATGGCACATTTTCGATCTGCGCTATGTCCAGGCTTTTCCTATGTTAGAAAATTTCTCCGCCTGCTCTCATCGATCTTGCTTTGCACAAAATCTACTTGAAATGGCAGTGAACAGTCCCCGTTTCGTACCAGTATCTACTGCTTTGTCCAATGGGACCATGTTTACATTTATTTTTGAATCTATCGTTTCAAATAACAACTCCCAATATGTTTCCAAGGCAAATATATTTTTAGTTTTAGGTCAACCAATCATACTTCGCCTTCCTTTAAAATCCACCCAATCAAATATCCCGTACCTTTTAACCTCATTTACCCAAAGTTGTTTTTTCAATACATGCCATAAAAAATTATAAGCAGGCATGATCTTTACTTGACAGTCTGGTCGGATCCACTATAGTATTATGGCTATAATTAGGTAATTAATGGACTATTTGCGTAACTATTACCATATTCTTTGTCAACAAGTCCTAAGGTACACGAATATACAATTTATATGGGACTAGTTGGCTTGGTTCAGAAGTACACAGTTTTTTTTTTCTAAGTTAGTGTTTTTTTATTTTTAGTCTACTACACGTTCAATTCTTTTCCATGTGCTGTCTTCTCTATTTACGTGATAATTACGTCCTTTGAAATAAGAGCTAAGGTTGTTTTTGTGACACGAGTTGTCTACATGTTCTAACTTTTTCCTCGTATTTTGGGGAAACCCCTAAGGCAAGGCTTGCCCCTGTGCTAGTATTGGCTTTTAGTTTAAAATCAATGCGAAACGAATTAGCATTTCATCTATCCTTTCCCCTCCTCGTTCCACCATGCATTTTTAGGCACATATTTTCTTAGAACTAGGAAAAGTGATTATGTCAAGGACGAATTTGAAAAATTTGGGTACCGTTTTGTTCGGCTATTCGTTAGCAAATAATAATCTGAAGGCGTAGGCGATACCAACAGTTCTAGCAGAAAATTCTTTTATACTTTCTTATTTTGCCGTTATGCCCTATATTGTTATATATTAATTTAGATATTGTATTTAGAAATTCACTACAGTGATCATGTTTCTCCACAACTTCCTGTCTACAGTACTACTGACCAATTCTGTTGTTGACTTTTGTCTATGCCATGATGTCAAACTGTACAGATTCATCATCATGAATCATGGTATGAAAATATACACAGGGAAAAGACAAAGATTATGTCAGAATAAATACAGGTTTTGATATCAAGATGTCACTTGAAAGAAGATCCCCACATGATGTAGAATCCTACAAATACCTTTTTTTATATATTTGCATTAACAGTCAGTGTTAACCAAAATAAGAATATTTTTTTTTAAAAGCCAAGATAAATTTTCATTTTGTTGAAAAATGTATAGATATCAAAAGAAATCCAGTCCAACATAAAAAGAAGAAAAAAATCAAGTCTTCCTTGTAAATAGCGGAACAATCCCAGAAAAATCACGACAACCAAACCATTCAGACTTTCATAAATGGGGGCAAGTGTAGAAACTGAAGGACTGAACTGGCATGATCACCAGTTTAGCACTCATGACAAGAGCCAGACAGCTACGAGTGGAACAAGAGATGACAGCAGGACGCTGCACATGGATAGGGCACACATTGAAGAAAGCTCCTATAGCATTACAGGGTAGTTGTTTTGGGATGTCCAAGGTAATTTCCTTTTTTCTTCTTCGTTCACTCTCAGATATCAACTTGAATATATTCAAAGAAAACAGTGGTCAGCTTGAGCCTATTGACATCTCCCTTGAGCTTTTCTAGGAATGGCAGTGGTGATCGCCATTTTGGGCTTTCTCTATTCCTCATATGTTGGGCAACTTTGAAGTAGATACTCAGCCGTCATTATATCAGTGCCACAGTCACACTCATCAGTAGATCCTATCTTTAACTTGTTGAACAGATGGTATCTCAATCTGTTGTGACCTGTACGAAGTCTGAAGATTACCACTTGTCCACTTCTGCTGGGCTGGTAATACTTTTTTAGTTTAGCTCGTTTAAGCCCCCACCCTGATTTACTCAGTGGAATTCTATTATTCTAGTATAGCTCTGTTTAGAGTGTGTGTAGTAATTTGACTGAGACAAACATGCAGTAACTTTAAAATGATTAAATCGAAGTTAAATTTGTAACATTACAAATAACAAAATTTAATAATCACTTTAGGTTTTAACAGTTGGAAAATAATTTGAATAGTTATGGATCAAGAAAAGTTATCATCGTGGTCTTTAAGGAATGTGAGATGTTACAAGAAGTTTAAGTGGCAGCAAATATTTGAACTTAGCTGCCAATGGCGGTTCTGCTCCTTCTTATGGGTTGGTTCTTTTCACTCTGCTCACGCTCGTCTCTGATCAAGGTTGTCGGGGGTAGCTCGTTTCCCAGAAATGTCAAGGAGAGTCTACCACGTGGGTCCTTCGTCTTAAAGCTTAGGCCACGGTTCCCTTCTTGTTCCAGAGATGGTACTTTCTGCTGGTACCACCAATAACTATGGTAAAAGAATAGAACGAAACGCTCTTCTGAGTATGGCGTTTTCCACCCCATAGTTATGGGTTCCTATCTTCCCATACCACCATACTAATTACTCAGAGTTTGCCCTCGATGAGAATTAAATTTAATCCCTCGGGATAAAACTTCCTTTACATTTAAATAGAATAGCTTTAGCTTTACATGACATTTAAATGAAAATTTTAATATTACAGATAGAGTCTATTTACATATACATCTCCACTTATTGAAAAGTGTTCACAATATAAATTGAATATGTTTTCATTTATGTTTTACACTGATTGATAAGTTTTAAACTTCCATTACTTTAAAATGAATATTTTCACATTGACATTTACACTGGTTAAAAGCCTGAAAACGTAGATTAATTTTTAAGTGACTATGTTTATAGGGACATTTACACTGCTTTGAAAATGTAAGTTTTATACTTAGAATTACACCATTTCTTTCATCTTTCACTCCCAGCTCCATAGGGAACCTGGGACTACATTATGCTTTTAGTTCTCTTTACGAAACTAGCAATAAAGCAATCACCAGCCCGTGCAGTGGTGGTTCACGAATCATCATTCTATACGCGAAGGCTGCTAGCCTCAAATGACTTTGACATCCACAAGCGAGTTTCACATATTAAAATTCATATGGTAATATATACATATATATTTTTTTTTAGTTCACATGTTAGTAATAAAATATGAAATGTAAATCACAACTTACGCCAATCCTGACACACAGACTTTTTGCTGAGATGAATAAAAGAGACTTGAATCGGCCTCTTACACGCGTCTGGGGTGTCGTTAATTTAATAAGTCCCCTCTCTGACTTCGTGTGTGGTCCTTCAGTTTCCTCAGTCCCGGTTTCCTTATTTAAAATGTAAGAGATTTCCTGGGCTATATTGTAATTCTTCTTCTTTAAATTGATGATGGAATGCTGGAGAGTTACAGAGAAGGAAATGTCGAAATTGTCCTCTTTTCACACAACATGCCTAAGAAAAATTCACCGAATCTTTTGGCCGAATACCATCACTAACCAAGATCTGCTTACTCGTAGCAAGCAAGAAGACATGCACACCATCATAGCTGGCAGACGCTGGAACTGGGTTGGTCATGTCCTCAGAACAGACCCCGATGCCATCACAAGAACAGCTATGCTTTGGACCCCTGAAGGAAAACGAAAAAGAGGCCGACCAAAAACAACCTGGCGGAGGACTGTGGAGGCTGAGATGCAAAGAATGAACCAGAGTTGGAGCACTGTACGAAGGATGGCCACCGACCGAGCAATGTGGAATCAATTTGTTGTTGCTCTACAAGACGCCACTAGGCGTGATGGCCACTGACTGCTTTGACGGTCGGCGGCTAAGGATCAAAGAAGAAGAAGAAGAAGATATTGTAATTCCTGATGAATACTCCAATAAAAGGTGTCCGGTATTTTAAGAAGGAATTCTGAATTCTAATTCTTCACTGTAGCAGTCTAGTGTCTTGGCGAGCGATTTCTCAGGTGAAATAGCTTGAGAAAATGATCAGATTATATTCCCTGCCTTCGCACGCCTTCATTTGTTATGAGCCATCAAAAAACTCCAATCATATTCAAACGGGCGGGTTATGGGGCAATTTCAAAATATTCCGACATCGGATAGTTTTGAACGTAAGGCATACGTCAACTCTCCCATATATGGTTATAAGATGTCGATGCCCTTGTGTACAAACTTACAAACACACCGGTAACCGAATATGACCATGTGTTCGGGATGTATCAATCTTACTTTTATCTAAAGTAATCTTGTCATCCATGTATGTCTGTAAGTTGGCTCCCCTTTTCGAAGCTTTGGTGATGCGTGCACCCATGTCTTATCGGTGATTAAGCCTATCGCGCTGTCCGATGTACGTATTAATCTGCCGCGCCTAAAGCCAACAAATCTGGGCAGTGCCAAGCAAATGTGATTATTATCAATTGCATGGAGTGTGGAATGATTTGATAAAATCAAATATCTGCTACTTAGCAGAAAAATAACGAAGAAAGAAAGAAAGAAAGTAAAGTGCGACAATTGAGAGCAAATAATAAAAATCAGTACCACAAATGTACCGATACTGCCGGAGTGAGACACAGATCGATAGGGGCTGCCCTGTTTTGTCACAACCTCCCTTGACAGAGGTACCGTCACGTGATCCCTCTACCACGTTCTTCTGAACTGTTATTATCACATTGTTACTTACATCATCTCCCCCTTGACACAGTTACGGCCATCGTTTACCTCTATTATCTCCTATTGTTATGCCAGCCAACAATGTCTTTTTTTTATTTTTGGACATGCGCACTAATATTTCCGACGGGCCTTGTGTCTAGGTTGAACGGGGCAAAACTTCAACAACAACAACCGTTGTTACTATCCGATTGACAGAGTAGTTAAAGCCCTGACCTCTTGCGGCAAAGGTGCCGGGTTAGAAATACGGTGGCGTCACGCTCTAGCCTTCCCAGCTGTAAATGGGTACCTGAAGGGAAGGAAAAAGGAGCGAGGAAAGAAACTGGCCATCCCACGCCACCATGCTGGACCTACTATAGTGAAGTTTATAACACTTCTCTACCCTACGGCAGTATGGGCTCAATCTAGCAATCAGTCAATACCCTTTAGCTCCTCAAGGAGCATTGACCTTCAAAAGACACGCGCCAAGTCCTCCTGTCACGTGACATCCGCTCAAGGTCTTTCAACGTCTCCTCATTATTGTCACTTATGTCTCCAGTTCTCTTCTCCGTTATTTTTTTTTTTTTGGGGGGGGGGGGGGGGGGGGTCTACCTCTGCCTTTTTTTACCCTGGTTTTTCCAAAATAAGGACTGCCTTGTAGTGTCAGCAACATACTATAGGACTACCTTTACTTACTTTTAATGAATCCTCCTGGGTGTGACTGGCCATCAGAGACAAAATCGTCCTTTTCGCGATATATCATCCTTCGATCTGTGTACTGCGCTTAGGTATGCTTGTCGATACGTAAATCAATCGGAGTCTCTTTCTTGTGATGGAGGCAGGAATAATGTCTAGAGCAGGGGTAGGAAACTGTGTACTCGTGATTTATCGGTACATCACAGGGGATACATTGATAGATCTCTAGGTGGCTGACAAGGGGGAGGGAAGAATTTTTAATCTAACTAAATTTCGGACAAACCCTTTCCTGTCGGCACTTAAAAGGGCGGTAACCCCAGGAATAAAGGTATTCTTACCGCATTCCCAGTGAAAAACCTGCATGTTAGCTGACTAGAATTCACTTTATTCGTGAACTGTATAATACGAGGAGGTGTCAAAAAGTAACTTTAATATTTTTTTTATTAACAGAATATGCACAAAAAGGAATGAAAGCACTTAATTTATTTTCAACATAGTCCCCACCACGTTCAATGCAGGTGTGCCAGCGCTTCACTAATGCCTGGATTCCGCGAGAAAAAAACAATTCTGACTGACTCCGTAGCCTCGTATGCACCGCCTTTTTCACCTCATCGTCCGTACTGAACTTCTTACCACCGAGTGCCTCCTTGAGGCGTCAGAACACATGATAATCACCCGGTGCGAGGTCCGGTGAATATGCAGGATGTGGAAGGCACTCCAAACGCAGATTCGTGATTTTCGTTACTGTCGCACGAGCTGTGTGCGGCTCCGCGTTATCATACTGTAACAAGTCACCAGAACTGAGCAAGCCGCGACGTTTTGACCTGATGGCAGGTTTCAAGTGGTTCTGAAGCAGATCACAGTATAATTAGCTGTTGATAGTGAGTCCCCTGGGCATGTAATGTTCCAAAGAGCGTGAGCATCAATTTGCCGGCCGACCGCGTTTGAACGGAACTTCTTTGCTTTCGGCGATGATGAATGTCGCCACTCCATGCTGGCTCGCTTAGTCTCTGGCTGGAAGTAGTGGACCCAGCATTCGTCACCAGTGACTATACGGTGTAGAAAACCATCTCCTTCAGCTTCATAACGTCGTAACAGTGTTTCACAAACATCCACACGATTTTCTTTCAGTTCGGGGGTGAGTTGTTTTGGTACCTACCTAGCGGAGACTTTGTGGTACTGCAGCACGTCGTGAATGATGTGATGCGCCAAGCCATGACTGATCTTCAATTTTCCAGCCACTTCGTCGATTGTTACTCGCCGGTTTTCCCGTATCACTCGTTTCACTGCAGCGATAGCGTCAGGCGTAGTCGCAGTGTGAGGCCGGCCGGAGCGAGCTGCATCAGTCACAGTTGACACCCCACTTTTAAACTTCCTGTGCCACTCATAAACCTGCTGAAGCGACACACAAGCGTCCCTATACTGCCTCTTTATCCTCCGATGAATGTCTGCTAGTTTCTCACCCTCACTACCCAAAAAACAGATAACTGCACTCTGCTCTTCTCTCGTGCATGCTTCCAAGGGGGCGGCCATGTTGGCTATGGTTTGAGACGTCATACTTCCCATCAGGACGACGGGCTTGCGCGCACTTGTACCTCAAGCGGAAGGGCATAACATATCTGTAGTACAACCGTCTACTACGTGATTTTGACTTTTTTTTGCCATATTAAGGTTATTTTTCTACTCCCCCTCGTATATCTTCGTATTCTCCGCACACTCTCAGACGTCTAGCTGAATATTTGTCAAGAAAGTAGTAGTCAGCTTGAGTCTATTTGAATCTCCGTAGAGCTTTCCCGTGAATGGTACTGGGTAACGGTCATATGTGCTTTCTCTGTTCCACATATGTTGGGCATCTTTGAAGCAGATGTTCAGCAGTCATTTTATCTGTGCTACAGTTACACTCATACGTAGTTCCTATCTTTAGCTTGTTGAATAGATGGCATCCCAATATGATGTGGCCCGTACCACTTGTTCTCTTCTGTTGAGCTGGTAGTTTGCATCATTTTGTGTGTGACCTGGATGATGTGTTTCACATTTGTTTCTGCATCTGATTCTGATAAAACCTTTTGCGTCCTCGAAAGTTATGCTTGCGTCAGGCTGAGGTAACTTTCACCTTCCTTTGCCAATCTGTCAGCCTCTTCATTGCCGGGGATGTTACAATGAGATGGGATCCATAATGTATGCAGGAGATCATTTCTTTGAAGTGAAGTTGAACATTTGTTAAACGGTCATTAAATTTTTATGTGACACCGCTCTTTCGATGAAACTGCATTAAGAACATTGTGTGACAGAGATCAACATTACATATAGGCCGAATGTATTCCTAATTCCAAATACTCCGAAACCTGAATGATGTGACGACTTTATCGAGGTAGCTCTAAAGTGTGTCTAAAGTAGAACCCCCCAGCTTCTCAGTTGCCTACCGCTGGTCTAGCGTAAAGAGACGCTGTTTGTTGAGAGAAAACAGAAAAATGGGACACCAGAAGCAGAACAGTGGATCGTAATTTGTGAAACAAAATTAAAAGTTAATAAAAACAATATACAGGCAATGGGTAAACTTAGGGTTAAACCAAACCCCAACCCTAATCCTTACTCTAACCCTAACTCAATAAACATATTATACATACTCGACGGCACTAAAGGTAAAGATTACCCAGACAATGTTCTTTTTTGTCTTCCTCTGCTGTTCGTATGTAAGTTGTTTTTTTCCTTCCTCCTCTGCTAAGTCGTCTTATCCAGGTTCTTTTGAGCTTCTCTGTTCCTCTGTTTCCCTGTGGTTTCCAGTCGAGGACATGTCTAGTTATGCTGGTAACTTATTTCCTGAGGGTATGAATGTCAAAAAATGTTTCGTAAATGTGCTGATAGAACAGATTGGGATAAATAAATGAGTTGACACATGATGACAATATCTGCACATCCAAATTACAAACACCACTGCACATAAAAAATAGGTTGTCCCATAGCAGATACTGCTGAAGTGTTAGAGACTTCACTATACTAGGGACCAGCATCGAGAGGTGGGGTGACCAGTTCCCTTCCTCGATGCCTTTTCCTTCCTTAACTCAAAGTCAGGTACTCATTTACAGCTGGGTATGCTGGAGCGTGCCGGTACCGTGATTCGAACCCGACACCTTAGCCGCGAGAGACCAGCGCTCTAACCGCTCTGTCAGCTCCAAGACAAATAGTAGAAGACTGGACAAGACATGAATGGAGAAGAGACATACAGTATATGAATGGCATATTGAAGACATGGGAAGACCACGACGAACGGATGACGTAAGACAGGAGGGCGTGGCATGCTTTTATTGAAGACTTGTGCTCCACGTAGAGATGACAGGTACTGATTGGTTAATTGATTTACTTAGGGTACGCTCTTACAGAATTGTTGTTATTCAGGATACATTTAGGGTACGCTCTTGCAAAAATTGTGTTATTACTGATACACTTAAGGTGCGGTCTTACAGAATTGTTGTTATTACTGATACACTTAAGGTGCGGTCTTACAGAATTGTTGTTATTACGGATACATTTAAGGTGCGGTCTTACAGAATTGTTGTTATTACGGATACATTTAAGTTGCGGCCTTACAGAATTGTTGTTATTACGGATACACTTAAGGTGCGGTCTTACAGAATTGTTGTTATTACGGATACACTTAAGGTGCGGTCTTACAGAATTGTTGTTCTTACGGATACATTTAAGGTGCGGCCTTACAGAATTGTTGTTATTACGGATACACTTAAGGTGCGGTCTTACAGAATTGTTATTATTACGGATACACTTAAGGTGCGGTCTTACAGAATTGTTGTTCTTACGGATACATTTAAGGTGCGGCCTTACAGAATTGTTGTTATTACGGATACACTTAAGGTGCGGTCTTACAGAATTGTTGTTATTACGGATGCATTTATGGTGCGGTCTTACAGAATTGTTGTTATTATGGATACACTTAAGGTACGGTCTTACAGAATTGTTGTTATCCAGGATACACTTAAGGTACGCTCTTACAGAATTGTTGTTATTACAGATACACTTAACTCCGCCTAGGCCGGTCCCAAGCCCGGGTGAAAAAGGAGGAGGGCGGCCTGCATGGAGGCCGTAAGGAGGCAGCCCCTCCACCATGCAAAGGTACAACAGGCCAATCACCTGTTTGCTTTAAACTTTTGATTACGAGGACTACAAGAGAGAAAACCGGACTGATTCTAGAGGCGACGAACTGGAACGGACTACGGACTACGACTTATGGAACTTGGAACACAAGAAGTATAAATGGCAAAGAAGAGGAGCTGGTGGAAGAGATGAGGAAAGCAAAACTAGAAATCCTGGCTATAACGGAAACAAAGAAAAAAGGACAAGGAGTCATGGATCTCGATGGCAACACGCTGCTCTACAGTGGTGTACCCACATCTGAGAGAGCTAAAGGGGGCGTGGGTTGCATTGTGGCCAAAAACCAAAATGATAGTATCAAGGGATGGAACGTTGTCACGGAGCGCATTATGGTTGTAAAACTAAAAGAATGAGAAACCATAGTCAACCTGGTCATAGTTGTCACGTGGGTCTTTATATCATTAAATTACCTACATCTTCTTCCTATTCTTTCACCAAATTCTTTTCGCATCATTCGTTGCGAAAAATATTTTCTTCCATATTCTTAAACTTTACCTTGTGTTTTTCTCATACTGGGATACGTAATTCTATTTACGTAGATGTCAGTGAACGAAGCTGTGATTTTCGCTTCTATCAGACCCGAAATGGCAGACAGTCGTCTGAATTTTCCAGCGAACACGCGCGGTTGCTTCGGGCTGATCGCTCAGGTAGGCGTTAAAACTATCACCTACACGGCGTAGAGCAGACATATAGTCTGGGAAAACGTAGCTCTAGGAAAAATTTCCTAGCGTGAAGTGTGATCTGTCACCGCCTCCCCCGCTCAGAAATGGAAATCGGGAGAGGAAGGTCCCAAGGCCACTCATGGCAGTTACGACATGAGGGAAGCTGACACATGGTGTTAGAGAAGGGGAGATAATTTCGCTTGGCGAAATAGTTGGGGCCCTTTGTCTGATTTTAAGATATTGGCCCGAGTTTGAAACTTTAATTTCATTCTCTCTCTAAATAAATCGCAGTAGACAGGTGGTTCGCGAAGAGTAGAGCTGTATAAGCGAAGTTCTTAGTTTGTTGCGACAATTTGTCGAACTTCTAGACTTCCATAAATATAAGCGTATAATTCTTAATGTGCGATATCCTGTAGTGCTGTGTTTTAGGTAATATATTATTATCTAGTATTTTGTGAAGTGTTTAAAGCGTTAAATCGCCCATTTCATTTTAACTAGTTTCTTTTGAACATAGTGCTTAATTTATGGTTTGTATTATTTTTCTAGTGACGCATACAGTGGAAAGCAGAATAAATTATATTTCTAGCGTAACAAACATGTAACTATAATGAATTTAATTTAACGGCTAACACTCAGACGAAACTGGTTTAATAACAAACTTATAAACGCTAGATGCGACATCAGTGAATAGTGACGGAATACGCACCATATTCCTAAATTCCTGATGATCGATTTTATATAACTTATTTCACCGGTAGTTTAAATAATAAGTCAAGCTGTAGGCTTGCCGTTTTAAATGTAAGTTATATCCTTATACATAGTATGTATAATTATTTCATATGTGCTTTTTCCATTTTATGTAGTGAAATACTGGGGTGACCCGAACTTTACCAGCATTTAATAAGAGTTAATACTTGTGAAGAAATAGACAGTCCTTATTTTGAACCACGTGGGGTTCTCAAGTAACCCTGATCTGACAGTGCCTAGGCCAACAGAGTTAGACAGAAATACTAAATATCCCACTAACGGGGTCTCAAAGACTGTAATGATAAATACTGGGCCAGTGAACCAGATCTTAATTTCTTCCATAAACTCTACGTAGATTTTCTGCCGGGCGGCGTGAAGATTACAAGAAGATCAGAAACATTCCGACAGAGAGTTTGACTAGTACTGTGGCGACCAAAGATAGTAACTTCCTGAAAGTAGACACCGATCCGACATTCCTTAAATTCTAGAAACCAAAGCTAATGACATTGTGCTCTGCTAACTTTCGTGCCTGGACAATATTTTATGTGACTTAATCAGACATTCGAAAAATTAGAACACCCAAGGAATCGTTCCCTGAGAGTTTAGTACGTCTTTTGGAACTGGGGACTTCTTGGGCAAGGACTGCATTTTCGGGTCTGTGTGAAGGTCCTAGAATTGAGTATGTTCCCAGAGGCTGCGAGCAAAGTTGTGAGTATAACTGCATGGCCATGGCTGAATGAATGAGTGTACGCAGATCAGAGTGTTATTTTACAGTTATAGATTGTCGCCCATGTACTGTCTTAATTCTTTTGTTTAACCTGCAGAATTTGTTACTATTTGCTAGAGTTTCTTTACTTCTTAGGTTAAATCAGATTATTCAAATCTGTGCATACATTTACGAGAAAAGAAGAAAAACTCTTAGCCTAAACCCTACGTATCTATAACTCTTTGGGCCATCATCTGTTCTCTTAACGGGGCTGTGGGCTAAATCTAGAGCTAAGATCATAACGGAGATATCATCCTTGTAGCATTTTTCATAAATTTTATGACTATTTGTATATGTTTTTCCTTGATGTAATTTTGGTGTTGTGAGAAGATTTTTGTTGATGATAATAATAAAAATCTCTCTTGAACTAAAGCAGTGCGTGGTCAGCTCGTTCTATATACTCATATTCATTGTTATAGATTTCCCACGTCTGTGTGTTTAACCGTCGTCACGTGCATGTGCGTGCCCGTGAGTAGATAGAGATTTATGTAATATATATCTGTGGTTTAGACTGTCGGACTCTGTAAAAACGGTCGTAGATGAAAGGTGAGAGAGAGAAGATTATCTCGATTCTCAAAGACAGCCTCTATATCACATTCTATCATCTCACGTGTGGAAATTCTATTGGTTTTTTTCTCCAGCTCTCACGGTATCTATCACTCATTCTAAGCTATTCAGAAGGGACCAACCCTAGTCTTAATACTCCTATCGAAAATCTACGACAAATGGGGTCTCGCCCGACGGATTTTTGAACTTAGAATAGGAAGACGAGTACGACAAATGTGAACTCGTTTCCGGTTTTTGAACTTAGAATAGGAAGACGAGACGACAAATATCAGCTCGTCTGCAAGATTTTATTCTGATATAGAGTAAGAGTGTGATGTCTTGTGAGTTTTGTATCTTTTAAAAATAATTTATCCCCTAGACTAACGATCTGTTTACGGGCGTGCTGACCACACAAACTGATAGTTTTTTCCACAGCATTTGGAATAATATACATTTCAGTTACAGGTTGATTGTCGGAATATATGTTAATTACTGATTTTGTAATATTAAACGCTGGTAAAGTTTTGTGAGTGTATAACATTCACAAGGGTTCTGAAGCAGGAAGGTGTTTGAACTAAGTTAAGGAGTGCGTTTCGGACTATTTGTCCAGATTAATTCCCTCCCTTACCCGATCTGACTTCAGAGGCGAACTTTTAGTGGATTTAAAAAAATTAAGGGATTTTTCTCTGTAATTTAGCAATAATTTTTTTTTGCTTTTCCACTGTAGCAACTTATTTTTCAGAGGTAATCTTAACTACCATTCAGTTGGCGTAGTCGTGTTTTGCATTAGGTGCTTTATTGCCGATTAATAGCAGCGATAGTTAGATTTTTATTTTTGGAGGAGGTATCCCAGGGTGAAGTATATCATCTTTTGAATTTGATATTTTTTTTTCTCGTAAGTGGTAGGAACCAGTGTATCCTTTTTCCTATTTTCTTTCTCCACTAGTCTCAGTCACTGACATAATATGGCCGAGAGGGCAAAGCTTAGACAACTTCTCAGGGACGAAGCGAGAGAGGAGGGACTGGAAGGAGAAGAAGCGAAAGCTTTTGTCAGGGACGAACTTGAGAGATATGATGCGGAGAGGAAAGAAGAAGAACTAAGGAGGAAAGAAGAAGCAGCGGAGAGGAAGGAAGCGGAAGACCGGCTATTACAGCAGAAGAAGATGGACGAGGAAATGGAAATCCGCAGGATGCAGCATGAGGAAAGAGAGAAGGAGAGACAGCATGAGGAAAGAGAGAAGGAGAGACAGCTTGAGGAAAAAGAAAAACAGAGACAGCATGAGTTGGCTCTTAAAACTCTAGAGTTCCAAAGTCGTGGCGCTGCCTCTACCTCCAGCAATGGAGAGTCTTCTCCTCATTCTTCCTTAACTGATCCTTCTAACACTCAATCTACTCATCTCACTGCTATGTCTTTTCCGCTAGAGTCTTTCCCGTGTCCTAATGAGAAGATTGACACATGGTTAGAAAAATTTGAGAAAATTGCAACTCTGTACGGTTTGGAGAGGTCGCGTTGGAATGTGAAGCTTTCTCAGGCTTTGAAAAGTAGTGCGTATGATGTTTACGCCAAACTGGAAAGCAGCCAACAAGACAACTATGATCTGTTGAAGAAAGCGTTACTGGAGCGCTTTGAAATGAACGCTCGCAAATTTTTGCAACTGTTTCGCAACAGCAGAAAGGAGAATTCTGAAACTTTTCAGCAGTTCTCATCTCGGTTGAAGGGATACCTAACAAAGTGCCTTGAGCTTTCACAGCTCCCCTCTACCTATGAAGGTCTTGAGGAATTTGTTCTAACAGAACAAATAAAGAACACTTTGTCTGCGGACACCCGGAGATTTCTCGCTGAGCAGGGAGCAGAAAAACTTGAAGACATCTTAGAGAAGTCTGAGCGTTACCATAATGCGCTGGCTGAACTACCGGCCACAAAGCGGAAACCGACAGAGGAGCAGTTTCGAAAACATAACCTAGAGCAACCTTCTCAGGCTTCTAACCAAAATAACCACAGAGAAACTGGACCTCAAAACCCCCCTCCTGAAAAATCCAAGTTCTACAAGAACAAGTACCCCAACCACCCCAAACAGTCTGATCAACCCGACCGCCCTACATGGCAGCGCAGCCAGAAAGGACAAGGTGGCAAAGGGAGAACCCCTGAGCACGGGACATATGATCAGACCGAGCATACCGAGCCGAAACGCATAGGATGCTTATTGACAGTCTCGCAAGGCGGAATTATTGACAGTGATTCCCAACCTGTTGGGGATAGACCCTCAACGCGAGGTACTGTTATTTTGAACGGTTCTCAAACTTCTTGCTTATTTGACACGGGGCTTTCTTACGATTGCATTGTTGCCAGAAACCTGGTCAAACCCGGTCAAGAGACAGCAGAGACCGTCCAACTTTGTGGAGTTCGTAAGAGTGATGCACCTACAGCGCTTCCCATCGCATTGGTGGAGATCCACTCTGATTTCGTCAGAGGCGTGATCAAAGCGGCTGTTATGGATGATCCCATCTACCCAGTCATACTTGGCGGTAGATACGTGTGTATTGGGAAACCGGAAGAGCCGATTGTGGCAGCAGTAACTACAAGAGGGCAAACCAAGAAGGAACGGGAGCCTGCGCCTAATTTGTTACCTATGGAACTTAAAGAAGCGCAATACAAGGACCCTACTTTGGCACCTTGCTTTAGGAAACTGCCCATGGCTAAGGAACCCACACAGCACGGGGACATTTTTTCTAAGGATGGCGTACTTTATCGGAGAACGGGCAAGCCTGACCAAGGTTACAACCAGCTCCTAGTACCGAAACAGTACAGAAGCCAAATCCTAGAAATGGGGCACTCTCTTCCCTTCAGCGGACATATGGGACAGAACGCCACAAACCAACGTATAACCACTCATTATTGGTGGCCAGGAGTAAACACTGATATTATCAGGTACGTCAAATCCTGTGCCCAGTGCCAACGTGTGCCACCCAAGCAACGGGCACCCCCAGTCTCTTTGGGGGAAATGCCAATAGTGGGAACACCATTCGAACGGGTTGTGATCGACATTTTAGGGCCTTTCGAAAGGACTAAAAGAAGGAACAGGTTCATCCTGACCTTAGTCGATACATGCACTTTATGGGCAGAAGCTATCCCGCTAACATGTGCAGATGCCAAGCATGTCGCAGAAGCCCTCGTGCAGATTTTCACTCGGTTGGGATTCCCTCAGCAAGTGTTGACGGATAATGGATCTCCATACCGAAACCTGTTGATGGATGAGATCGTTAAGATCTTGAGGACCCAGCACATCCACACTAAGCCATATACTCCGGCCGGAAATGGGCTCGTGGAACGTGCTAATGGAAACCTCACCATGATGCTAAGTAAGCTGGCACAAGTGAAACCTGAAGATTGGGATCTCTGTATTCCTGCAGCATTATTTGGCTACAGAGAATCTCCTCATACTTCCACAGGATTTCCGCCAGCTACACTCTTATTCGGCAGACCCATTAAGGGCCCGCTTGAAGCCTTACTTCAGTCTCTGACAGACGAGAAGGCTGATGAGACAGTTGTCTCAGCCAGTAAATATGTGTCGGTTTTAAAGGAACGGTTGAAACTAGGGTGGGACCTAGCAACGACTAACTTTAAGCGAGCACGCACCAAGCACGCTAACCGATACAGGAAAGTCGCGGAAGAGAGAGAACTGGAAGCAGGAGAGAAAGTTTTGGTGTTACTCCCTACCGAGAACAACCAACTGAAGATCGGATGGCAAGGGCCGTTTACCGTCCTGAAAAAGATTTCTAAGGCTAACTACCAGATCTCTATTCAAGGAAAGGAGAAGGTTTTCCATTTAAATCTCTTAAAGAGATACTTGGAAAGACCAGTGCCAACCTCCGACCATCTCCTGACGATCGCCAGAGCTGACGAAGATGATGATAGTGGCAGGGATATTCCACCGCTATCACAAGAAATCTTTCAAAAATGTCAGAAGCGGCGACGCTCTTTCAAGCGCGCATGGGAGACATTCCAGAGGAAGGAAACTTTGGGGAGTAGACTCGAGTAGGAATTGGAGAGAGATGGAGGGGGAAGATGAGAGGGAAGAAGACAGACACCCCGAAGCTACGGTTATAGGAAATTTAATTCCATAACGTAGACATGGAGTGCTTCCATATCTTAAAGGGGGACGTCCTGTCACGTGGGTCTTTATATCATTAAATTACCTACATCTTCTTCCTATTCTTTCACCAAATTCTTTTCGCATCATTCGTTGCGAAAAATATTTTCTTCCATATTCTTAAACTTTACCTTGTGTTTTTCTCATACTGGGATACGTAATTCTATTTACGTAGATGTCAGTGAACGAAGCTGTGATTTTCGCTTCTATCAGACCCGAAATGGCAGACAGTCGTCTGAATTTTCCAGCGAACACGCGCGGTTGCTTCGGGCTGATCGCTCAGGTAGGCGTTAAAACTATCACCTACACGGCGTAGAGCAGACATATAGTCTGGGAAAACGTAGCTCTAGGAAAAATTTCCTAGCGTGAAGTGTGATCTGTCACCGCCTCCCCCGCTCAGAAATGGAAATCGGGAGAGGAAGGTGCCAAGGCCACTCATGGCAGTTACGACATGAGGGAAGCTGACACATGGTGTTAGAGAAGGGGAGATAATTTCGCTTGGCGAAATAGTTGGGGCCCTTTGTCTGATTTTAAGATATTGGCCCGAGTTTGAAACTTTAATTTCATTCTCTCTCTAAATAAATCGCAGTAGACAGGTGGTTCGCGAAGAGTAGAGCTGTATAAGCGAAGTTCTTAGTTTGTTGCGACAATTTGTCGAACTTCTAGACTTCCATAAATATAAGCGTATAATTCTTAATGTGCGATATCCTGTAGTGCTGTGTTTTAGGTAATATATTATTATCTAGTATTTTGTGAAGTGTTTAAAGCGTTAAATCGCCCATTTCATTTTAACTAGTTTCTTTTGAACATAGTGCTTAATTTATGGTTTGTATTATTTTTCTAGTGACGCATACAGTGGAAAGCAGAATAAATTATATTTCTAGCGTAACAAACATGTAACTATAATGAATTTAATTTAACGGCTAACACTCAGACGAAACTGGTTTAATAACAAACTTATAAACGCTAGATGCGACATCAGTGAATAGTGACGGAATACGCACCATATTCCTAAATTCCTGATGATCGATTTTATATAACTTATTTCACCGGTAGTTTAAATAATAAGTCAAGCTGTAGGCTTGCCGTTTTAAATGTAAGTTATATCCTTATACATAGTATGTATAATTATTTCATATGTGCTTTTTCCATTTTATGTAGTGAAATACTGGGGTGACCCGAACTTTACCAGCATTTAATAAGAGTTAATACTTGTGAAGAAATAGACAGTCCTTATTTTGAACCACGTGGGTTTTCTCAAGTAACACTGATCTGACAGTGCCTAGGCCAACAGAGTTAGACAGAAATACTAAATATCCCACTAACGGGGTCTCAAAGACTGTAATGATAAATACTGGGCCAGTGAACCAGATCTTAATTTCTTCCATAAACTCTACGTAGATTTTCTGCCGGGCGGCGTGAAGATTACAAGAAGATCAGAAACATTCCGACAGAGAGTTTGACTAGTACTGTGGCGACCAAAGATAGTAACTTCCTGAAAGTAGACACCGATCCGACATTCCTTAAATTCTAGAAACCAAAGCTAATGACATTGTGCTCTGCTAACTTTCGTGCCTGGACAATATTTTATGTGACTTAATCAGACATTCGAAAAATTAGAACACCCAAGGAATCGTTCCCTGAGAGTTTAGTACGTCTTTTGGAACTGGGGACTTCTTGGGCAAGGACTGCATTTTCGGGTCTGTGTGAAGGTCCTAGAATTGAGTATGTTCCCAGAGGCTGCGAGCAAAGTTGTGAGTATAACTGCATGGCCATGGCTGAATGAATGAGTGTACGCAGATCAGAGTGTTATTTTACAGTTATAGATTGTCGCCCATGTACTGTCTTAATTCTTTTGTTTAACCTGCAGAATTTGTTACTATTTGCTAGAGTTTCTTTACTTCTTAGGTTAAATCAGATTATTCAAATCTGTGCATACATTTACGAGAAAAGAAGAAAAACTCTTAGCCTAAACCCTACGTATCTATAACTCTTTGGGCCATCATCTGTTCTCTTAACGGGGCTGTGGGCTAAATCTAGAGCTAAGATCATAACGGAGATATCATCCTTGTAGCATTTTTCATAAATTTTATGACTATTTGTATATGTTTTTCCTTGATGTAATTTTGGTGTTGTGAGAAGATTTTTGTTGATGATAATAATAAAAATCTCTCTTGAACTAAAGCAGTGCGTGGTCAGCTCGTTCTATATACTCATATTCATTGTTATAGATTTCCCACGTCTGTGTGTTTAACCGTCGTCACGTGCATGTGCGTGCCCGTGAGTAGATAGAGATTTATGTAATATATATCTGTGGTTTAGACTGTCGGACTCTGTAAAAACGGTCGTAGATGAAAGGTGAGAGAGAGAAGATTATCTCGATTCTCAAAGACAGCCTCTATATCACATTCTATCATCTCACGTGTGGAAATTCTATTGGTTTTTTTCTCCAGCTCTCACGGTATCTATCACTCATTCTAAGCTATTCAGAAGGGACCAACCCTAGTCTTAATACTCCAATCGAAAATCTACGACAATAGTGTATGGGCCAAGTGAGGACGAGAGAGCAAAGGTCAAGGAGGAATTCTTCGAGCTGCTTCAAAGGACAGTGGATGACTGCCTAGATGCAATTATCATGCTCGGAGATTTCAATGCCAGAGTTGGAAATGACCATGCTAGATGGGGTGGAGTTATCGGAAGATATGGAGAAGATACTCTCAATGACAATGGAAAGCGACCCCTTAGATTCTGCAGTGAGCAGAATCTGATCATTACAAACACAAAGTTCCACCATAAGCGCATACATGCATACACTATATGTGAACCAACAAAAAATGAGAAGTCAGTCATCGACTATGCCATTGTTAGGAGGAGCTAATTCAAATATTTCAGGGATGCTAGAGTCTGGAGGGGGCCAGAGATTGGAAGTGATCACTACCTGCTTACAATCAAAAGAACAACTGAAAGAGTTGCTCAGCCTGGGAACTGCCCAACATCACGCAAGAAACGAATTAAACGACCGGGAGAAATGAGCATTAAGACCTACAAGCTGAGAGAGCCAGAAATTAAGACCAGATATCAGGGGCTTATTGCTGCAGCGGTGAGCAACACAGAAGAACAACCTGATGACTTGGAAACCCTCTGGCTTAAATTCAAGGACATCATGCAGAAGCATGTGGTGAAGTCCGACTTGGGAACAAGAGAAAGAGGACACCTTGGTGGACAGAGGAAGTCAAAGAGAAAATAAGAGAGAAAAAAATGGCATGGAAACAATACTTAGGAGCTAAAAACACAACCGGACAAATGGAGAAATATAGAGAATATGTGACACTCAGAACAGAAGCAAAGAACAAGGTGCTAGCAGCAAAACAGAAGTCCTGGGAAGAATTTGGAGAAAAAGCTAGAAAAAGATGCGCAAGAAAACCATAAATTGTTCTATAAGACCCTAAAGAACATGAGGAAAGAAAAACAATGCCCTCTCAAATGTATAAAGGACAAGCAAGGTAAATTGCTTACTGCCCCGAAGGAAGTAATGGAACGAAGGAAAGAATATTTCTCAGAACTCCTGGATGGTGAGCATGGTGAAGCATCAGAAGTGATAACCACTGGCACAGAAGAGAAAACCAATGATGGTGAAGACGACATAAAGATGGAAGAACTGAAGGCAGCACTGTGAAAATCAAGATGGGCAAAGCAGCAGGACATGATGGTATAACACCAGAAATGGTTAAGTACATGGGAGCATCAGGGGACCCATTACTCTTAAGGGTCCTACAGGCAGCGTGGTGCAACAAGACCATACCAAAGGATTGGGAGATTGCCATCATAACACCAATTTTCAAAAAGGGTGACAATCGACAATGTGGAAACCATAGAGGCAAATCCCTTCTCAGTGTCCCTGGTAACATTTACTCTAGAATCCTAGATCAGAGACTCCGACGCCTAGCTGAGCCACAATTGGATGAGATCCAGTGCGGATTCCGAGCACACCGAAGTACTCAAGACCTAATCTTCACACTCAGACAGCTGAGTGAAAAGACCCTTGAGTATAAGAGTGAGATCCATCTTTGTTTCATAGATCTGGAAAAGGCATTTGACAGGGTCCCCTGGAGCAAACATTGGGACTGTTTGGCAAGGAAGAACATTCCAGCACCTCTGATTCATGCTATACAGAGCTTCTACAAGTCTTGCAGAAATTATGTGAGGGCAGCAAACCATAAGTCAGAAGAGTTCAGGACCACCACTGGTGTAAGACAAGGTGATATCCTGTCACCTTATCTTTTCATACTCCTCATTGAACGATGTCGTCAAGGCATGTAAGGAGAGAACAAGAAAGTAATCACTGGGGTACTGGAAGATGAGACAGGTCTGTATTTCAGAGCTGGCATTTGCTGATGATGTTGCCCTGATTGCTAAATCAGAGGCACATCTCCAATCCAACCTGCAAGTCTGGAAGGAAGAGCTGGAGAAGAGAGGGATGGTCATAAGCAGCTCTAAAACAAAATCCATGGTGATATCACGAGAAGAAAGAAAACATCAGATTAAGCTGGGAGAACAGGTCCTGGAGCAGGTCGACCACTTTAAATACCTTGGAGCTATTATAGACCGAAAAGGAGGCATCAAAGAAAAGTTGGCCACTCGAAAAGCAGCAGCTGGGAAACTTTTTCTGACCATAAATCGAGGATTCCTCAGCAAGAGAGAGGTTGGTAAGAAAACGAAGATGGCTGTATACCGCTCCACCTATGTCCCAGACTTTACATATGGATGCGAGTCATGGGCAATGACTACAACCCACAAAAGCCAGATCCAAACCTCAGAAATGAGGTATCTGAGGAATGTGGTTTAAGTAACAAGAAGAGACATGGTCCGCAACCAGACGATACGTCAAGGCCTAAAATTCCACCCCCTGCAGACCCAAGTAGAACAGTCCCAACTAAAATGGTTTGGCCATGTCTGCAGAATGGGAGAAGATCGGCTACCACGACAAACATGGGAAACAAAGAGCCAGGGATCCAGACCCCCAGGACGACCCAGAATCCGCTGGGAGGACAACATTAGACAATCTTTGAAGGACCGAGGACTAGAATGGAACCAGGCTAGGAGGAAGACAGCCGATAGGATAGTCTTGCGCTCTCACTCCCAAACCTCTACACCTCGCGGTAGAAGGGGAACGACTAAGTAAGTTACAGATACGCTTAAGGTAGAGCATTGT
>JAMPIV010019712.1:197500-293722 GCA_024509875.1 Oreohelix idahoensis
GTATGCCGAGTGACATTGGTCTGGTACTAGTATTCTATAGGTACACATTTTCTTAATTGGAAATTTGTTAGCAACAATTTGCTGCTATTTCTGTTAGTTGTGATGAGGTGTTCTTTTCTTCGTTGTTTTTGTTAATAATTTTGTGTTCCTTAGTTTTGTTTGATTTGTTTGTATAATTGTAGGTCTCATCTTTTCTATTTTTGATTTCTTTACACCCTTATGTTTATACACTGTGGCGTTATTTGTCTTGTTATCTTATTGCAGTTATCATCACGGATTCTGTGATCATTTTTTTCATTTCTCCTATTTAATTTAATTTGATCTCTGCAAATGTTTTCAGATTGTCTTTTCTTGTTTGTCCTTTGTAATGTCTTCAGTTGACATATGACATATGAGGTATAGTGGAATACACTTATATTATAGTACAGATCAGTACTTTATGATTGTTATTGTTATAAAACAAAATGTACAAGACCTTTATAAGGCTTGTCTCCCAAAGTGATTGGTAAAGGGAAATATTATTTTCCACAGGTACTCAAGTGATCATTGATTACATTAGGGTATACAAGACCTTTGTAAGGCTTGTCTCCCACAGTATTTGAGATACAGTTATTGTTGTCCACAGGTACTCAAGTTATCATTGGGTATTATAAACCATACAAGTTTTCACTAAGACTAAGTCTATGGTATAGACTTGTATCCCATTAAAGTGAAATAAGGTAATTTATTTACTTTTTCAGGTTTCTGATTTAAGAAGACAAAATGTCTACATTAGATTACTTTATAGCACAAGGAAAATCCCTTGATAAGACTGGGAAAGACTTAGAACAATGGGCTGTTGCTCAATATGACAAAGCATTAGCTGCAGAAGAGAGGAAAGCTCTAGCTGAAGAAAAAAGATTAGAAAAAGAAGCTGATACTGCTGCTGAACTAAAGAAATTGCAGATGCAAGTGGAGGAAAGGAGATTTGATGCAGAACAGAAGAAATTAGAAGCTGCTGCTGCAGCTGAACAAAAAAAATTAGAAGTTGCTGCAGAACAGAAGAAATTAGAAGCTGCTGCAGAACAGAGAAGATTAGATAGAGAAGCTGAAGAGAGAAAAGCAATAAGAGAACATGAATTTGAGTTAGAGAAATTAAAATTGACAAGTATGAGTAATGTTAATCAGGCATCTAGTGGTAATGGTAAACCCTTTGTGTACAAGGTCAAGGTACCAGCGTTCAACTCTGCCAGTGATGATATAGCATTCTGGCTTGATAGATTTGAACGGGCTTGTCGAGCTCATAATGTTGACAAATCACAGTATGTGAATCAGTTGTCTGAAAATCTAAAAGGGGAGTCTCTGAGTAAGTTATATTTCGTCGAAGAGGCCGACAAGGATAATTATGATGCTGTTAGGGCAGCTTTGATGAAGAGATATCAGCTGTCTGAGGAAGGTTATCGTCTTTTGTTTAAAACAATGAGACCTGAGGTAGGTGTAGAATTCTCAGAATTCATCTCAAAAGCACGAATTACACTTTAACGATGGATTGAATTATCCAAAACAGAGAAAACATTTGATGGTCTTACGGATTTATTGCTAAGAGACAAGGTCATGTCTTCGGTAAATAAATCATTCCTAGAGTTCTTACATGAGCGTAAACCTAGTACATTAAAGCAAATGGAAGAATATTGTGACCAGTATGCCACGGCACACCCTGACATGATTCTTAGTAACTCTAACATTAAAGAGAGTATGCCAGTTGCTTCGGCAACAGAATATAATCAAAATTACTCACACAAATTCCAAGGAGCTAAAAATAAATTTGATAAAAAAGTTAATTGGAATAAGTATCAAAACCAAGATAACCACTCAAATCAGGGTTCTTCTTCGAAGAACTGGAATCGGGCTGATAGTCCTCGACACGCGAGGGGTACCCATAATTTTAGAAATTCTCGGAAAGGGAGTAGCTATAGGAACTACCCAAGTGCTTCATGGAGACAAAAAAACCAATATTACAGGGATACTCAATATAATGAGCATGATGATTATGATCATGAATATTATGATTCAAACCCAAATAGGGGTTATAACAGAGGCAATAATAATTATAGAGACAATTATAACCGAGGTAGATCACAACACAAAAGACATGGTAAATTTTATTACCAGGCTAACTCTGCACAACAGGAGTTCCACGACACCGATAATCAGAATAATAATAAAAAAGACTCCAACAGTGTAGCAAATTCCGCTTTCGATTTTGCTAGAGCATCTGAGTGTTCGCAATGCAAAACATTATTCGATCCAACCACAGTTTCTACTTTAAGCTGCGGTCACCCGCTTCCCGCGCTCCATGCGTCAATCGCGCATAATGGAAGGGGTGCTCTTGTCTTTAATAGGGGCCTAATAGATGGTACTCCGGTATCAATTCTTTTCGATTCGGGGTGCACTACCATCGGAGTGAGGCAATCACTCGTAAATCCTTCTCGAGCTACAGGCAATATAGTCAAATGTGTAACATTTGGTGGCACATTGGAGAAGTACTCCACTGCCATTATCAATATTGCTACGCCTTTCTTTACAGGAGAGGTGCAAGCATGTCTCTTGCCGAATCCGATCGCTGATCTTATCATCGGTCGCATTCATGGAGTGAAAGAATGCACTCCACAGCAAATTTCTAATTGGGAAAATGTTAATATGCAATCTGCTAATGCAGTAATCACTAGGGCTCAAGCTCTTAATATGCCGCAATCTTCACATTCTGAAGATAATGATGCGCAGATCCAAGATGATCCCTTGGAGATTTCCCATGATTCCTTTATAAAACAGCAGGAAGATGATCCTACTCTAAAGAAATTCTTTACTCTGGCAACAAAAGGTGATCCGAATAAGGATACAAATCGTAAATCTTGGATTACGATGAAGAATGGCGTACTTGTACGTATGGTACAAGACTCCGCTAAGTCCATTCATTCTCAAATCCTTGTGCCTAAAAATATGAGAGTTAAAATCTTACAGCACGCTCATGATTCGCAGTGTGCTGGACATATGGGTTTTTCCCGTACTAAAGCTAGAGTTCTTCAATCTTTCTTTTGGCCTGCTGTGAATAAGGACATACGAATCTATTGTCGATCTTGTAAAGTATGTCAAGAGATTAAATCCAGAGGTCCACGCCATGATGCACCTATTCAGGCTGCAGACATTCCCATTCGACCATTTCAAAAAATGGCGATAGACATCATTGGTCCATTTAAGATAAAGTCTGCTAGAGGACACCAATTTATTTTGACGTGTGTTGATATGTGCACACGTTGGCCGGAGGCTGTTCCTCTAAAGAGCATAACTACTGCTGATGTCGCAGATGCTCTTTGGTTAATATTTTCTCGTCTGGGATTTCCAGCAGAAATATTATCCGACCATGGTACCCAACTCATATCGGATACCATGTCTCAAGTAATGTCGACTCTTAAGATAGAGAGATCGCTGAGTAGTATTTATCATCCTATGTCCAATGGGATGGTGGAACGTTTGAATAGAACTCTGAAAAACCTACTAGGTAAGATAACAGAAGATCATCCTCAGGATTGGGATAGGGTTTTACCCGCGGCTCTCTTTGCATATAGAGAGGTCGCCAACGAACATACAGGATTTTCTCCCTTTGAACTTGTCTTTGGCGCGAAACCGCGAGGTCCTATGTCCTTACTTCATGATCTTATAACTGCTGATAATATTGTCGATGACACAAAATCCTCTTATGAATATGTCATCGCACTTAGACACAAGATTATTGAAGCATGCAAATTGGCAACTGCTTCTTCTGAATTTGCGAAACAGAAGGCAAGGGAATTTGCCAATAAAAAGAGATGCTTGCGACAACTTTGTCCAGGTGACAAAGCATTTGTCTTGCTACCTTGTAGGGAAAATAGACTTCTTATTTCTTGGAAAGGTCCGTACGATATAATATCAAAAGTTTCCGATGTTGACTATATCGTCGATATTGACGGGAAGCGTAAAACCTTCCACATCAACATGCTCACGGAATTCCATGAACGTCCTGATTATTTACAACCTGTTTTCCAGGCAACGGACGATTTTCCAGTCCAACATGGACAGTACTCATCTCTGTCAGTAATACAGGATGAGGAAACGAGTTTCTCGGATGTAAATTTACCTTTTCCAATGATTCCTCTTCACTCTAATGAATCATGGAAAGATGTTGCAATTTCTCCAGAATTATCTCCAGGAGAGCAGAAACAAGTTTCTACTATGTTAGAACAATTTCAGGATGTCCTTACTGACATTCCTGGTCAAACTGATGTCATTCAACATGACATTATTCTTACTGACCATAGTCCTATAAGAGTCAGACCGTATCCTATCCCGATACATTTTCAAGCACAGGTAGAGAAAGAGTTGGATGAGATGATAGAGTTAAAAATTATTGAACCATCCACATCAGCATATTCTTCGCCGATGGTTATTGTACGAAAAAAAGACAATAACATACGTCTTTGCGTGGATTATCGCAAATTGAACCAAGTGACGAAATTTGATGCTGAACCTATGCCTTTACTAGAAGAGCTACTTACGAGACTATCGAATTCTCATTTCTTTACTAAACTCGATTTGTCTAAGGGATATTGGCAAGTTCCATTATCCGAACACGCCAAACCGTTTACTGCTTTTTCGACGCCTAGGGGTCTATTCCAATGGAATTTCATGCCTTTCGGTCTTATGAACGCCCCTGCAACATTCGTACGCATGATGCGTCGAATCCTATCTCATCGCTCAGATGTCATTGCGTATCTTGATGACATCTGTCTTTTCAGTGATACTTGGAACGATCACTATAATGGGATAAATGAACTATTGTCTATCTTACGCGAGCATAACCTGACAGCGAAACCATCGAAAGCATGTATTGGTTTTAGCGAAATATCTTTCTTAGGACACCGTGTTGGTCATGGGTTCCTAAAAACAGAAGACCATAATACAAGTAAGATACTTAACATTTCTATTCCTAAGACTAAAAAGCAAGTGCGAAGTCTTTTAGGTCTAATACAATTTATGGACGATTCATTCCGAATCTGTCCTCCATTATGTCACCTCTTTCTTCCTTGCTAAAGAAAGGGTCTCCTAATGTAGTCCACTGGACTCAAGAATGTCAATCCTCTTTGGATAAGGTTAAAACTATGTTTTCTACTTCACCTATCCTAATATTGCATTCTAAGGATAAGACATTTATTCTTCGTAGTGACGCTTCATCCACCGGGATTGGAGCAGCACTAATGCAAGAGTACTCTGGAACTCTGCATCCTGTGATGTATATTTCTCGGAAATTAAATGCCGCAGAGAAGAATTACTCGGTCCTAGACCGTGAATTATTGGCTATGGTTTGGTCAATCCTTAAACTGCAAAGATTTCTTCTGGGCGCGCATTTCATTGTGGAAACTGACCAGAAAGCTCTTACGGCTATTCAGAGTAAAAATCTGAAGAGCGCGAGATCAACGCGTTACGCGATTGCTCTGCAGCCATTTCATTTTTCGGTGCGAGCTATCCGTGGGTCAGAAAATGTGATGGCAGATATTTTGTCTAGATGCCCACATGATTCATAACTGTTATATAACTTTGATACAGTTGTTCCTATGTTGAAATGTGTACACATATGTAATATCATATATTGATTGTAACACTACTTAGCGGTTCATTGATATTTATTCACCGCTGATTTTTCAATGTTTTTTCGTCTTTGATGATCATGATGTAATTATGTCTACGTGAGGTAACTGGATTACGGTAGATCTGTATGGAGGAACTTTATGAAATTATGCTTATGTATTGCAAATTAACTTTGGCTTATATATATATCCTCCTGTGAGCGAGTGAGCGACAACTCAGGGAGGCGGCCATGTTACATTCCTGTCTTCGCATTTTTTGGATCACTATCTAAAGAACGGGGCATGTATCTTATTATTCGGACAGTGGCAAGGAGATCTCAATTTTGGATAGAAACCCCTTATCGTGGTTTCACAATATGATAAACTGTGAATATAAAGCAACTTTAGTTACTTACCGATCCGCCTTCACTGACGCGCTTAGTCAGATAGAGGATGCGGCCATTGATGTACTACCTATTATTTATGAATGTGCCATGACATAGGATCTACTATGTATGCCTGCAAATTGATATGTCAACATACCCATGATTTACTCGTTATGTCCCAGTGTGAGCGTCCAAATAAACTGTGTAAACAAAGATTCCAGCAGTCTGCATTGGTGCCTTGTAGACACAAGTGAATGAGTGTTTAGATTGGTCAGAACACGAACAGTACACCATTCGCGGTAAACACACTCTACACTTCTACCCATATCTACACCATCCTGCGTCGGTTGAAGTGACCACGTTTAGGGCCTGCTTCCCCTGGAGCCTTAGAGGGAAACTACTGTTTACAGCTGC
Organism: Oreohelix idahoensis; assembly: GCA_024509875.1. Taxonomy (NCBI): domain Eukaryota; kingdom Metazoa; phylum Mollusca; class Gastropoda; order Stylommatophora; family Oreohelicidae; genus Oreohelix; species Oreohelix idahoensis. The sequence goes on from JAMPIV010019712.1 coordinate 203,940, forward strand.
CTTTGCCTTCCCTAACTTAGGACTAGGGTGAGTTACCCATTTACAGCTGGGTAGACTGGAGCATGCCTGATCTCGACAACTCTGTACACTACCATGGACACATACAGTAGTGGCACCACAAACAACATGCTACAGTGATTGATAGTGGAGCTTTACAGAAGAAAGAGAACACACCACACTTTACAGAAGGTTTACAGTATACAACTGATACTTCTTTACAGACTGACATTTTACAGTAACAGTGTGTGCAAGCAAACTTTACTATATACATATATATATATATATATATATATATATATATATATATATATATATATATATATATATATATATATATATATATATATATATATATATATATACAGAAACAGACATATACAATTAATGACTTAATGCACGCATACAAAGATGCAAAGATGCATAAACATCGACAGATAATGCAGATAACGTAATATAAAGAGAGACAGAGATACCTTCAGAAATGCGATTGATGCAGACGTACATAGACACATATAGATTAGCAAATAAAAACACAAAGACCCAATATGAAATCATATAGACGATCAAAACCAGGCGTAGAAGATGATAGTGGTACAGATTTTAAACAAGGGACAGAGGTATAGAAAGTAAAAACAGGGATGCAGAATGTAAATACAGAAGGGGAATTAGATGAGAACGGAGGTAACGAAGTTAATAAAAAAAGATTGATAAGTTAAAACAGAAGTTAAAACTTCTTCATAAAGGACACCTTACAGAACCGTTTGGGATAAGAACGGGAGTGCGAAAGGGATGCCTCTTGTCTTTTCTCTTACTAGCAAGGATTATAAAAACATCGACATCACACATCAGAAATGGAATCCAGTGGAATCTGACTAAACAGCTTCATGATCTAGGTTGAGCGTATGACTTGGCTCTTCTGTCTCATAACCATAATCAGATGCAAGACAGAATGAAATTACTCGATGGGAGGTCATAGCAAGTGGGTCTGAAAATACACAAGGAAAAGACAAAGATAATGCGAATAAATGTAAGAAATGATAACAAGGTTGAACTTGAGAAACACCATTAAAAGATGTAGAATCGTACACATACCTGATCATTAATAGACAAAGTTGAAGGGACAGACAATGATATCAAAATAAGAATACAAAAAGCAAGAGGAGCTTTCATTGTATTGGGAAACATATGGAGATCAAAAGAAATCAAGTCCAACACAAAAATAAGAATCTTCAACTCAAATGTCAAATCAGTCCTATTGTATGGGTCTGAAACATGGAGAACAACAAACAAGTTACAAACGTTCATAAATGCGTAGAATAAAAGGATTGAAATGCTATGACAAGGTCACCAATGTGGATCTAATGACAAGAACCAGACAAGTGCCAGTGGAACAAGAGATGAGAAAATGACACTGGCGATAGTTAGGGCACACGTTTAGGAAACCTGATGATAGCATCACAAGGTAGTTCTTGTTCTGAAACCCCCAGGGAAAGAAAGGCAGAGGTAGACCAAAAAAACACATTGCGAAGAGAACTGGAGACGGAAGTGAAACTGATGAGGAAAATGTGGAGCGAACGAGCTGTTTGCACGAAACAGGAGGACTTGGCATGTGTTTATTGAGGGCTTATGCTCCTTGGGGAGCTAAAGTATTGATTGATAGAAGTTTAAACGAGAGATATGAAGGTAAAAACAGAGATGTATGTGACGTACGTCTAGTTTGACTAGTGAATTTTCCCTGATATGATGGAGGATTTAAAGGGACCTTTAGCTTTTCATAACATTAGAACCCCTGAACATTTGTTGTAACTTTTCGTTTGCCAGAACGCATTCCACCGGGACTCATGTAGGATACAGCGACGAGATCAAAGAGACAGACCGAGGGATCTTAAGGGAGACTATCGGCGCTATCAAAGACAGTAGTTTTCCCTGATACGAGACGCAGTTGCTTGCCGCTAATTTCGCGTCTCGGTGTCAATCGCAACCGAGCGAACGGGGGAAAGCGAAACGGGCAGCAGCGAGCGGATACGAAGACCAGGGGGCGGCTTTTTCTCTTGATTTGGCGGTCAGATCCCCAAAAGTTCGTGAGATCAAATAAGTTGTCAAGTTTATCATGTCCCACTCAACTTACATTTCATTTTAGCTAAATAGACCATGAAGAACTAGACACGTTATCACTCGCTGGCCAGACCTTTACAGAAGCACTAGCTTTATTGAAATCTTGTTATAGATTTTCCCCTGGATTTTATATATATTTGCAGTGATTTCTAATTCTGTGCAAAGCGGTAATATATTGTGTAAAGTGATCAGTGGTCTAGCTCAGTCATTCTATTTAAAGGGATTCTGTGTTAATTTAAATCTATTTAATTAAACCATCTCAAGAGTTCCAGTTTTAAATATAATGATCTATCTATTATATTATTTCAAAAGATAATAGATGCTTAAATTAACTTTTAAAGTCGCGAAGGAATTTATAATTAATAAATTCAGTTAGTCCTAGTTTTATAGATGTGGGTTTTTAACCACTAGAATTCGCGCAGTGTTTATTAAATACATAATTAAATACTCGAGTGTATTATAGGCTTAACGGGAAATTCATCGCGCTTTAGAAGGTTATTTGTTTTCGGTATATTACATGTCTTTTTTTTCTTTCATACAGAGTGATCGTAACCTGTGCGATCCCAGCATTAAGAAAGCAATAAAGAAATCAATCTAAGCAAAGCAAAGCATAAACAGTGTGTAGAGTTCCCCTGACGCAGAACTTGTTGAGACTGTGTAAATTTTTAATCTTTGAGGCGATTCTATGTTTGGAATTCCGCTATCTAACTTATAGCAAAGAAAGCACACCCAAAGACAAATTTAACGCACCATCAAACAACTTAAGTCGTAACGGGAAGAAGAACACTGGCCCGAGCTTTGTTAGTTTACTGACACAGAGAGATAATTCATAATTTCCTGAACAGTGATGTGACTAGTTTTCTCACTGGACTTAAACCATACCTCACGGATAAAGTGTACCAGCACGCGTAAGAATTTTATTATCCGCGGCATAGTCAAATAGACCACACCATCCTCACCCCGGTATCAGAGACCGTGCCCTCCCATAGAAACTGTTATTAAGAAAAGAGACACAACTACAGATTCATTTTCCAGCGATTACGGGACCCTTTTATGTGCTGACCGCCTACCCGATAATCTGGGGCTAGAACTTGAACAAACACTCATACATTTAGTTGAGGTGTAACTGCTGTTGTGTTATTCTATGGAGTGCAAGATTTTTTCACAATCGGTAAGTGAGAGCAAGATGAGTGAAGGCCTTTGCTAGCGCGTGTATGAATGACAGGAAATTAATTCTTTTGTGTGACCATTTTGTTAACTTGCTTACCTGGTAACATATATCTTTTCTGTATACCCTACATTGTTCCTTTAAGTGGGATAGTTGATAATTTGTTAACTCTGTTTAAAACCACCTCCTTTCCATTTGCTTAGTAAAGGGAAGAACAGCTGGGAAGAACAGGTTTTTTTTTCTATCACTTATACCTAACTTGGTAACACCTCTTTCAGAGTAATTAACTTTACTGTTAGGTTAACGTACCCGTGTTCCTGATATTATCTATCTCTGGACTGGGTTTGTCTTTGTCTAATGAGCGGGAAGGGCTTAGTCGATACCAATCTTCTTCACCCCCTCCCAAACTTGTTATTTGCATTTGTGTACTTATGATAATTTATGTAATATCTGATATTTTTAGTGATTGATGTTTAAAGTGAATAAAATCACCTAAACTCATTTAGTTCTGTGTGTTGGATATACCCAAAGCCCAACATTTCCCCTATTCGTTTAATATAGTTTGTATCAACGTCGTGTGTGTGTTTGAAAACACCAAATCGGTGAGCGCGCAGATGCGAGTCTGGAAAACTGGCAAATAATTGTTTGACCAGGAGAGTGAAAGAGAAGATTGAGAGACACGATTTGTCGTAAATAAGTCTGTCTTTACTCTCCTCCAGCACGCTGTGAAGTAACTATTAAATCTCTACATTTTCTATCACTGAGCTTTCCATCATCATTTTCCACTCTAAACCGGACCACTATTTCTACGACTCTTTTCTCTCAAAATAAATTTACGACAATATTTGGCCGGCTCGTCTGGGATAATTTTGAGATACATTTGATGCACACATATTTGTGGGCTGGTTCTGGGATCTTGAGCTACATTTGAGGCAATCGCATAGCCGGGTTAAAGATATTTTGAGTCTGATTTAGTTTGGGTCTAACTAGGTAGAGTGTGAATGATTTGTCTTTGTGAATTAGGGAAATAAATAAATAATTACACCCCTAGACAAACGTTCTTTAAGTATTTGGGTTGTCCACACAGCATATTTACAGGTTGTTTTCTCTCCACAGCAGTAGAAAGTACAGATAAACAAATATATTTGCTATTTTAATTATCCTCTGGCGGAGATAATTATATTTCTTTCTTTATAAAAGTTGCTGGGATTGCGTGATTGTTTTACAGTCACTAAGGTTTTTGAAGTCAAAAAGAGTTGAGCTTAGCTAAAGACGGATTGTTCTGATTTTTAAAAATTAAGTTAACAACGTCTCATCTCAATAATTGACTTTAGGGACGGAGTTTGTTGTCAGAGATTTAAAATTTAGGGGAAATTTTTTTTTCCTTTTAAATTGTTTTAATATAAATTTTTCTCTACTGTTAGTAAAAGTAGATTCTTTTCCAGTGTAACTTACCATTTAGTGGCATAGTCGCTTGCGTTTAGAGCCTTAATTGCCAGATAATAGCAGCGATAAGTTTGCACAGTACAGGTAGGAGGTAACACAGGTAAATTTGTACTTGTTTTTTTTCTCGTAGCGGTTCAGAGTTCCTCCCTTTCGCGTTTCTTCTTACTAGTTCTCTAAGCATACTTCATCTTATTCTTTAACAATGGCAGAGAGGATAAAGATGAGGTCCATCTTGAGGCTGGAAGCGAAAGAGGCAGGATTAGATGCAGAAGCTGCAAACGCGTTTATTAACCAGGAATTGGAAATATATGACGCGGAGCAACAGAGAGCCGAAGCTGAGAGGAAGGCGGAGCAACAGAGAGCAGAAGCTGAGAGGAAGGAAGAGAAAGAAAGAACAGAGAGGAGAGAAGCCCAGGAGAGGGCAGATAAGAAAGAAGCGGAAGAACGTCTTTTGGAACAGAAGAAAATTGAAGCAGAGATGGAAACTCGCAGAGAGAGAGAGAGAGACAAGGAAAGACAGCATCAACTGGCGCTTAAGGCTCTAGAGAGTCGGGGCGCCTCTACTTCGACTAACGGAGAGCCGTCTTCGCCCCAGTCTCAATCAATGGACCTCTCCAGTACTCAATCTGCCCAATTAACTGCTATGTCGTTTTCTTTAGAATCTTTTCCTAGCCCTAACGAAAAAATTGACAGCTACCTAGAAAAATTCGAGAGACTCGCGAATCTTTATGGGTTAGAGAGTACCCGCTGGGCGCTCAAACTTTCAACGTCACTGAAAGGCAATGCTTATGACGTGTACACAAAGCTGGGACCGAATCAACATGATTACGACATGTTGAAAAAGGCCTTACTACAGCAGTTTGAGATGACTGCCCGAAAGTTTCTGCAGTTGTTCAGAAACAGCCGAAAAGAGAGCACGGAAACATTTCCCAGTTCTCTTCACGTCTCACGGGTTATCTGACAAAGTGCATTGAATTATCTGACCTACCTCTTTCATATGAGGGACTCCTCGAACTTGTTCTTGTGGAGCAGATAAAATCCACTTTGTCGAATGAAACACGTAGATTTTTGGCTGAACAGGGGGCAGTCAGGCTTGAAGACATACTCAATAAAGCCGAACGCTATAGCAATGCAATGGCCGAACTTCCCAGCACTAAACGTAAACCCACCGATGAGCCATCTCGAAAACAGAATCTAGAGCAGGCATCCTATTCTTCCACTTCCTCTCAACATTATAACCAACGAGATAACAATACCCAGAAACCTCCCCAGGAAAAATCGAAATTCTACAAAACCCGATACCCCCCCAACAAAAATTCTGATCAACCCAACAAGCCTACGTGGCAGCGCGGCCACCAAGGTCAAGGAAAAGGGAAGACCCCTACACCAGGAACGTCTGATCAGGGCAAACAAACCGGTGCAAACCGCATTGGATGTTTGCATACAGCCTCGAAAGGTAGAGTCAATGTCAGTGATTCTCAACCTGAGGGGGACCGACCCTCAACTCGAGGAACTGTAATTTTGAACGGTACCTCTACTACTTGTCTTTTTGACACTGGATTAAGTTTTGATTGTATTGTCGCTAGGCACCTAGTCAAACCCGGTCAGGAGACAGAGGAAACCGTCAAACTTAGTGGAGTTTTCAGGAGTGATGCACCCAGGACGCTTCCTATCGCACTGGTAGAAATACACTCTGACTTTGTCAGAGGAGTTATTAAAGCGGCCATAATGGATGATCCGATCTACCCAGTTATCCTGGGATGTAGATATGTGTTCATTGGGAGACCTAAGGAGCCGATTGTGGCAGCGGTAACCACAAGAGGGCAAGCCAAGAAGGAGAGGGAGCCTGCGCCAAACTTGTTGCCGAATGAACTGAAGGAGGCGCAACAAAAGGACCCTACTCTGGCGCCCTGCTTTAAAAAACTGCCCATGGCTAAGGACCCCAGACACAACGGAGACATCTTTTCTAAGGATGGTGTATTGTATCGTAGAACGGGCAACCCGGACACGGGGAATAACCAGCTCCTAGTACCGACGCAGTACAGAAACCAGATCTTAGAAATGGGGCACTCTCTTCCCTTTAGCGGACACATGGGACAAAACGCCACTATTCAGCGAATAAAAAACCACTATTGGTGGCCAGGAATGAACTCTGACATTGTCAGGTACGTGAAATCCTGCGCCCAGTGCCAACGGGTAGCACCCAAGCACTTGACACCCCCAGTACCTATGGGGCAAATGCCAATAGTAGGGACTCCATTTGAACGGGTTGCTGTCGACATTATTGGTCCTCTGGAAAAGACCAAAAGAAGGAACAGGTTCATCCTGACCTTAGTTGACACTTGCACTATGTGGGCCGAAGCCGTACCGCTACCATGCACTAATTCCAAGCATGTCGCAGAAGCCCTTGTGCAAATTTTTACACGGTTGGGATTCCCTCAACAAGTTTTGACGGACAATGGATCCCAATTCCGTAGCCTGTTAATGGAGGAGATCTTTAAGATCTTGAGGGCCAAACATATCCACACAAGTCCCTACCATCCGGCCGGAAATGGGCTCGTGGAACGTTTTAACGGTACCCTCACCATGATGTTACGTAAGCTGGGTCAGGAGAAACCGGAAGACTGGGACCAATATATATCGGCTGCCTTATTCGCCTACCGAGAGGTACCCCAAGCGTCTACGGGTTTTGCGCCAGCTACACTTTTATTTGGCAGACCTATTAAGGGGCCACTAGAAGCCTTACTTCGGTCCCTGACAGACCAGAAGGCTGACGAGACAGTCGTCTCTGCAAGCAAGTATGTATCTGAGCTTAAGGAAAGGCTAAAGCTAGGATGGGATCTAGCTACTACCAACCTTAAGAAAGCCCGCGCTAAAATTACTAAAAGATACAACAAAGCTGCAAAAGAGAGAGAACTACAACCAGGGGAGAAAGTCCTATTGCTACTTCCAACCGGAAGCAATAAACTTCGCATCGGATGGCAAGGACCGTTTACCGTCCTTAAAAAGATCTCACGTACCAACTACAAGATCTCCATCAAAGGAAAGGAGAAGGTCTTCCACATAAATCTGCTAAAGAAATATTTGGAAAGACCGGTGCCATCCTCCGAGCATCTCCTGGCTGTCGCCATAGCAACGGAAGACGAGGAAGATGATGATGGTTGCATGGAGTATCCACTGCAACCCACAGAATCCTTTAAAGATGTCAAGTTCGGCGACAATCTCTCACCAGAACAACAAACAGAAACTAGGGCTCTACTAAAACAGTACAGTGCAGTTTTAACGGATGTACCTGGTCGAACAAATCTCATTGAATTTGATATGAAATTAACAAACGAGACCCCTGTTCAAACCAGAGTTTACCCCATCCCGTACGCTAAAGCTGATGCACTTCGCGGAGAAATAGACAAGCTGCGTCAGGCAGGAATTATCAGTGAGTCTACATCTCCTTACAGCTCGAGCGTAGTGCTGTTGCAGAAGCCCAATAAGGAAGTTCGGCTGTGCATTGATTACAGGTTGCTAAACGCTGTAACGGAATTCCAGCCCGAACCTCTCCAAACTGTTTCTGAGTTGTTCACCAAGCTCAGCAAAGCAAAGATCTTCTCCAAGATTGACCTCAGTAAAGGTTATTATCAAATACCAGTCAAGGAGGAAATTAAACCTTTGTTAGCTTTCAGCACTAGTGAAGGACATTACACATTTAACGTGATGCCGTTCGGTTTGCATAACGCACCAGGAGTGTTCACCAGGATGATGAGGAAGCTTCTACAACCTTTGCAAAGTCCCCATATCCATAATTTCATGGATGACATCTTAATTGCATCGGAAACCTATGAAGAACATATTGCTACGGTTGCTATGCTCCTCAGGAGACTACAGGAAACGGGTCTCACAGCCAGACCTAGCAAATGTCTCATCGGGTTTGAACAGTTAGACTTCCTGGGGCACACTATTTCTCACGGATGCAGTTGGCCTATTAAGAAGAACGTGGAGAAAATAGTGGCAGCAAAAAGACCCCGAACGAAGAAAGACGTACGTTCCTTCATATCGCTATGTGCATACTATCAGAAGTACATCCAGAACTTCAACGGACTGACGGCACCTCTGACTGACCTCACAAAGAAAGGTTGTCCTGATAAGGTCATATGGGATCAAAAGTGCGAACACGCGTATAGCACTTTGAAAGGACAGTTGTCTGCATACCCCATTTTGAGGTTGCCTGACCTCAAGAAACCTTTTGTACTGAGAGTCGACGCGTCAGGTCAGGGCATCGGGTCAACACTGCTTCAAGCCGATGACAGTGACCTGAACATGCTATTTCCAGTTGCCTATGGCAGTCGGAAATTAAATAAAGCGGAACGGAACTACAGCGTAGTTGAAAGGGAATGTCTTGCTCTGATTGACGGTATCAGACGCCATCATGAGTTTCTTTATGGTACATCGTTCACGGTGCAAACAGACCACGCTCCGTTAGCATTTCTTGGTGCCAATAAAGAATTTAACGCTAGGATCATGCGTTGGGCCCTCCTTCTAAGCGTCTATTCTTTCAAAGTGGAATATATTCCGGGAAGACAGAATGTCGGGGCTGATTTTCTGAGTAGAAACTGGTCTACAGAGGAAGAAGAGCAAACTGAAGATACCACTCATCCTAAAATCACCAATCAGGTCACCTCCATTGTCAAAAATGAAAACATGAAAAATGGTTTCATGTCTAAAAGTGGGGACGATTGTGACGTACGTCTAGTTTGACTAGTGAATTTTCCCTGATATGATGGATGATTTAAAGGGACCTTTAGCTTTTCATAACATTAGAACCCCTGAACATTTGTTGTAACTTTTCGTTTGCCAGAACGCATTCCACCGGGACTCATGTAGGATACAGCGACGAGATCAAAGAGACAGACCGAGGGATCTTAAGGGAGACTATCGGCGCTATCAAAGACAGTAGTTTTCCCTGATACGAGACGCAGTTGCTTGCCGCTAATTTCGCGTCTCGGTGTCAATCGAGGAACCGAGCGAACGGGGGAAAGCGAAACGGGCAGCAGCGAGCGGATACGAAGACCAGGGGGCGGCTTTTTCTCTTGATTTGGCGGTCAGATCCCCAAAAGTTCGTGAGATCAAATAAGTTGTCAAGTTTATCATGTCCCACTCAACTTACATTTCATTTTAGCTAAATAGACCATGAAGAACTAGACACGTTATCACTCGCTGGCCAGACCTTTACAGAAGCACTAGCTTTATTGAAATCTTGTTATAGATTTTCCCCTGGATTTTATATATATTTGCAGTGATTTCTAATTCTGTGCAAAGCGGTAATATATATTGTGTAAAGTGATCAGTGGTCTAGCTCAGTCATTCTATTTAAAGGGATTTTGTGTTAATTTAAATCTATTTAATTAAACCATCTCAAGAGTTCCAGTTTTAAATATAATGATCTATCTATTATATTATTTCAAAAGATAATAGATGCTTAAATTAACTTTTAAAGTCGCGAAGGAATTTATAATTAATAAATTCAGTTAGTCCTAGTTTTATAGATGTGGGTTTTTAACCACTAGAATTCGCGCAGTGTTTATTAAATACATAATTAAATACTCGAGTGTATTATAGGCTTAACGGGAAATTCATCGCGCTTTAGAAGGTTATTTGTTTTCGGTATATTACATGTCTTTTTTTTCTTTCATACAGAGTGATCGTAACCTGTGCGATCCCAGCATTAAGAAAGCAATAAAGAAATCAATCTAAGCAAAGCAAAGCATAAACAGTGTGTAGAGTTCCCCTGACGCAGAACTTGTTGAGACTGTGTAAATTTTTAATCTTTGAGGCGATTCTATGTTTGGAATTCCGCTATCTAACTTATAGCAAAGAAAGCACACCCAAAGACAAATTTAACGCACCATCAAACAACTTAAGTCGTAACGGGAAGAAGAACACTGGCCCGAGCTTTGTTAGTTTACTGACACAGAGAGATAATTTATAATTTCCTGAACAGTGATGTGACTAGTTTTCTCACTGGACTTAAACCATACCTCACGGATAAAGTGTACCAGCACGCGTAAGAATTTTATTATCCGCGGCATAGTCAAATAGACCACACCATCCTCACCCCGGTATCAGAGACCGTGCCCTCCCATAGAAACTGTTATTAAGAAAAGAGACACAACTACAGATTCATTTTCCAGCGATTACGGGACCCTTTTATGTGCTGACCGCCTACCCGATAATCTGGGGCTAGAACTTGAACAAACACTCATACATTTAGTTGAGGTGTAACTGCTGTTGTGTTATTCTATGGAGTGCAAGATTTTTTCACAATCGGTAAGTGAGAGCAAGATGAGTGAAGGCCTTTGCTAGCGCGTGTATGAATGACAGGAAATTAATTCTTTTGTGTGACCATTTTGTTAACTTGCTTACCTGGTAACATATATCTTTTCTGTATACCCTACATTGTTCCTTTAAGTGGGATAGTTGATAATTTGTTAACTCTGTTTAAAACCACCTCCTTTCCATTTGCTTAGTAAAGGGAAGAACAGCTGGGAAGAACAGGTTTTTTTTTTCTATCACTTATACCTAACTTGGTAACACCTCTTTCAGAGTAATTAACTTTACTGTTAGGTTAACGTACCCGTGTTCCTGATATTATCTATCTCTGGACTGGGTTTGTCTTTGTCTAATGAGCGGGAAGGGCTTAGTCGATACCAATCTTCTTCACCCCCTCCCAAACTTGTTATTTGCATTTGTGTACTTATGATAATTTATGTAATATCTGATATTTTTAGTGATTGATGTTTAAAGTGAATAAAATCACCTAAACTCATTTAGTTCTGTGTGTTGGATATACCCAAAGCCCAACATTTCCCCTATTCGTTTAATATAGTTTGTATCAACGTCGTGTGTGTGTTTGAAAACACCAAATCGGTGAGCGCGCAGATGCGAGTCTGGAAAACTGGCAAATAATTGTTTGACCAGGAGAGTGAAAGAGAAGATTGAGAGACACGATTTGTCGTAAATAAGTCTGTCTTTACTCTCCTCCAGCACGCTGTGAAGTAACTATTAAATCTCTACATTTTCTATCACTGAGCTTACCATCATCATTTTCCACTCTAAACCGGACCACTATTTCTACGACTCTTTTCTCTCAAAATAAATTTACGACAATGTAGAAGATAAAAAGTGGTGTATGGGAGTTAAAAACAGAAATATAGACAGGAAAAAGATAACTATACACATATAGGTCAATGTGTTTCTTATCACCTGAGTGTTTATAGGTTGTAAGGAAATTTTCGGGAACGCTGAAGTAGAGTTGTCGTAGCATGATTTATAATTTTTTATCTAGTATGATTTCAAGATTACTCTTGGCAGAGTTGTAGATAGAAAGATAATGATGCTTCTACCTCGAGGGAATGTTCACAAGATTTTCCAGAAGTCAAGAACAATGCTGACTTAGTCTTAGCAAGTTAAGTTTTTATCTGACCCGCTGCCTTTTGTGAAGCATTATCTTATAATTAGCTGGTTTAGATCTTTGACGGTCGAAATCTGTGTATTCCATTTAGTGTAGGTCGCTGAAACTTTCTATGCAGCTCCGTTTCGAGGTACATTTTAATCATTTACGTTTTGACCAGCATTGAAACAGATGATAGTGACTTTTAGTATTCATCTTAATTTCAAAGGCCACATTTCGTTGTAAATTAAGATAACATATATAAATAATATGACATGGAGAGCATGTCAGTTAAAAGAACCGAATACCATAGCAAGTCATTCATGAAATGGGCCATTTGAAAACAAAATTGCTCTTAGCAAACTTTGAGAAGTTAGAAAATCGATAAATTTTTGTGACGGATATATTTAAACGCTTGGAAGCAAAAAGCTGCCTTTCGCAACCATAAAGTGGATAATGCGTTTGAAGTTCTTATATTTAAACGGTAATGAAACACCGATCTTCTATTTAAATGTCAAATGTATCTGTCAGTGTTACAGAGTGAGAAAATAGCAGGCAATATTCAAGCAATAACTAGCAACAAATCGCAAGCAGGCAATCCGGAAGTTCCTTAAAAAAAAAAAAAACTAGCGCAATATCATCTTCTGTAGAATAAATTAGTTTGTCGATGGTACAGAACAATAAAACAAACGTATCTGCCAAAACATAAAGGAAGACAGTCATGGAAGTTAAATAGTCTTGCACATAAAAGGTAATGAAACAGCAAACAAAAATGTCAAAACGTAATTTAGCAATACAGGCCTGTAACCTTTTACGCTAAATCCTCGGCGACTGCTTTGTTTTGGAAACCGTATTTTTTTCGATTTTCACACATCGCCCACATTGTGATAGTTAGTTAGTTGCTTATCCTTTACAGGACGTGGCAATCAATCCCAGCTTTTATTGGCTGTTTGTGATTTTTCTAGGCAATTTTTTTTCATTCAGTAGTTTGCCTTTGCTTTCTGAACGGTACGGCGCTTATACCATTGTTAAAAATCCACACAAAGCGATCTGCTACCTAACCGCCTGCAGCAGGTTTCGAACCTGGTATATCTGGATTATGAAACTGCGTTCATATCCATTCGGCCACAGACGCCGACATTGTGATAGTAAAGCAGCATAAAGAAAGTTTCGAATTTCAGAATTTTTCGGTTTTCGGGTGTTCGGATACAACATTATCGGCCTGTATTTCTGAATGGGCAAGAAATCTTAAACAGCTTCTCAAAACATGGTTGACTGTAAAGTGTAGAGCAGCACGCAGCACGACTGAAATATCAGCAGAACGTATCCACTAAACGACATTGATAACGAATTACAGAAGTTGAAAGAAAATCACAGCGATGATTTACGTCACAGACAAAGACAATCTATTGTTGACAAATGTGCACCTGATCCCTAATAAAGAGGGTAAACCCGAGGCCTGCGAAAAGTAAATAAATAAATGTTACACTCATAAAAGTATGTGTCAAGGCACTCGTGAGAAATAAAGAAGTAGAAAACTAGACAACAGAAAAACAAAAGAAGCGAGTGGCTTTACCGGAGAATCTAACCCATAGTGTGATTCGCTTCCGTAGCTAGGCGGTGGTGCCGTTCGGAAGGTCATGGGTTCGATTCTACGGTAAGCCACTCGCATCTGTTGTTTTTCTGTTGTCTAGTTTTCTGCTTCTTTATTTCTCACGAGTGCCTTGTCATTTAAAAATGGGTCGATCTCTGTTCCTCTCTGGCAGTATTTAGTTACATTTTTTGAGTGGACTAAATTACGTGCTTTTCTATGGTCGGCACATTTTCTTGCCCTGCTATCAAGCAGATATTCAGTACTTTCAAATCATCTTACACTCCTCTCAGTGATAAGTCGTCATATCTGTTTGTTTACCCGTTCATCTTCTGCTGAAATAGGAGACGGATGAGATAATATTAACCGACAATCATGTTGGAAAATTTCGGGTGTGCCCGACATTATGCTACGGATTAGCACTAAAATTGCCCAGCGAATTTGTTTAATCGCTGCTAAGGCTGATGTGCCTTCCTCGACCAGATGGGTAAACGAAGAATTGTGTTTGCGCAAGCGACGGGTGGTTAGATTACTCGCCTGCGCGACACATTTCTTGACAGACAAGAATGACATAATCGTTTCCGATACACCTTGTTACAAAGATATTACTTTTAATAAAAGTAAGATGTTGTATTTGAGAAAACATTGCCGAGAGAGTGATCGGATGTTTTCATTCCATATTTGAAAGACATGACCTTTGCATTAATGCACAGAAATTTCCTAGTGGAAATATTTTGAGATATCCCATCCTAAACACGCATGTTTGAAACTATTTGCCGGCACTCGAGATGTAAACATAACTACATGTCTGATTGGGGCCTGGTCTAATAGTAAACAACACGTGCCAGGAAAGAAAGGGGCAATATAACCTGACACATTAGCCAGGTTAAAACATATAACCTGATACATTAGCCAGGTTAAAACATTGTGAAAATCTACCTCGCGCCATGAAGACAACCAGACCTTGCCAGAGTTAAGACTACAATCAGAATTTCATTAATCGGACGGGACTTTGTTTGAGAATCTTGAGGAATTATCTCCCAGGAAAACGCTTCTTGCATTAACAAGGAAAACCCGGAATCCAAAGGGAATCTGAACACAAGTCAAAGTGAGAACTTATTGTTAAAGAAAAAAACCCCAGACCAAGTGTAAGAGACCTCTACAAGTGCCTTTATTTCTCCGAGCCAGCAGTTTGTGAGTCTAAAGATTGGCTTGGTGGTACCAGTTGAGGGTACTATTTCTGGAACAAGTGAGGGTATAAGTGGCCTGAAGTCGACGCTAGACACCATCATCAGAAGGGTCTTAGAGACGCGGGACTAGCTTTGCAGTTACTCCCTGATCTACTTGGAACGTGTTGCAACTCTTTTATCTTGACCAGGGACGCATGTGATCCAGTCATCTATCTGCAAAGACCCAAACATCAGCGGGAGCAGAAACAACTATTGGCAGCTAAAAGGTAAAGAGGTAAAGGATTCCGTTACACGCCCATTGAGGCATATTGGGAATATGGTGTTAGGCCCATATTTTCTTGACCATCGGCACACTAGGGGTGATGTGGTCAGCATCACGCCGGCCGCCTTAACCTTCCCAGAGTTGCTTTGGTACCCAATTCATGAGGCTGGGTCGATCCCGGAGCCATTTGCGGTCTAAAAAATCCCATATTGGCAGCTAAGTAAAACTTAAAAGCTGCCAAGTGAACTGTCCATTTTGAGAAACCATAACATCCCACTGTGATGAATACTTTTTTTTAAACAATTATTCATTTTTTTATAACTGTTAAACATAACTGATTATTAAATTTGTTACTTGTATAAAGACAAATCTAAAGTTTATTTAATCATTTTGAATGTACTATAACCTTATGTCTCATGCCGTTTCTTAAATACACTCAAACAGAGCTATAAATAATAAACAGAGGAAATTCGCTGAATTAACTCAGCTGGGGTTACGAGCTAAAATTATATTACATAATCCTTCACAAAAGTTGACGGCAGATGCTAGAGTTAACGTGTTCAGCCAATGCAGAATTGGTCTCGCTTTTCTGAATATCATGTGAACTCTTCCTAGAGGTAGAAGCATCATTACCCTTCTATCTACAACTCTGCCAAGAGTAATCGTGCAAAGGTAGACACCTTTGAAGACCCACATCAGTTTTGGCCACTGTTGGACCACTACTTCAGAGCTAAGGGGAGGCAACCCGTGACATGCCTGAAACATACCTTTATGTGTGTAATATGTATTTATTACCTGATGCCGAGCAATGGTTTCCATAAATGGCAACGCAAAAAGGCAAGAATCATCTGAAGAATCTCCACAGGGACATGAGCAACACAGATTTTGAGCGTCGAAGATTTGAAACACCTAAAATATATAAAAGTGGATAGCCAGTAGTCAGTATGTACTACTGTTCGGTTGTGTGCAGTCAGTATGTACTACTGTGCGGTTGTGTTGTCAGTATGTACTACTGTGCGGTTGTGTGCAGTCAGTATGTACAAATGTGCGGTTGTGTGTGTAATGAAGTCTGAATCATATCTCGACATCATTCAAATATTTATCACCGCACAAACCCCGTGAATGTAACTGACCAATGAAACGCCAGCTTGGTACTAATAGTGTCGGAAGATACGCTAGACATGGAGAAAAGCGAAAGTGTAGATGTTATTTCTGAAGGCAGTGTGCAAATAATCATGGAGTACCTGGATAAAGAAGGACCCACTTCGATAATAGGGATCATTAGCCTTAGGCAGATAGCAATAGATTCACTGGATGTGTTGTAGAGCCGAAGTTATTATAAATAGAAGACAGTGGAGCATGAACCATGTTGTGTTTTCTCTGTTTCGGCTGCTGCAGTGAATAGACGGATAAACTATAGGATAAAGTGGATAAGCTTAGTGATAGAGCTCATTCATACGAGTAAAATAAGCCTAAGATGGAGGAAATCGGTGCAGAAATAAGGATTCCTGAATTATTTTAGATTTGTTATCTAAGCACACCTTGCCCTGCCTACCCGATTTTGGATGCATGAAAACGTACTTTGGTCTAGTTGTCATCTTGTACATCCGCAAGTCCACTAAATAAGGGGAGAGAACGAATGACACAGACACACTCGCCGCCTAATTCAAAATACAGCCACAGAGCACAACATTTGTATCACCTCCGTTGCCATCTGCAGAAGTGTGAGCAGACTGTGTAACCATTGAAAGCCTGTCTGTGATTGAGGGTAAGCGAGATGTTAATTATATATATATATATATGTAAATATATTATCAATGTATGATTAGAGTAATATTGGTATGTGTAGAATCATTGTGCTATTTCTGGAGGAAAACTCGAAGTGTGTGGGTTTAGTTTAATTGTGTAATAAATAAGTAGAACGAATGGATTGAGCTAGTTGGTTGTGGAAAGCGTTTTAAAGATATTATGCTTGCTGGAAAGGACTATCCAAACTGGAAGAAGGAATGACTATGACAGATTGATTTTTTGTATTATTTGATATATTACACAATGATTACCAAAAGGCCTATATGATTTTATAGAAGCAAATCATGGACAAAACTGTAACAAGTGAATTACTGAACTATTGTGCTAGATCGTGAACGAATTGTGTTATTCATGACTTACTATGTCTCTTGTGATTGACCACAGCTTGTCTGAACTGTCTCATTATACCTCCTGACTGGCTAAGGAGACAATGAGCGATACTACGTAGGTTGTATATTATGATTCAGGTTATATCCTGCACTGAGTGTCATACAAAATCTATAGTGACCAACTCAGCAAATAGATGTTCAAGTTTGTCAGAGCTTTTGCCAGTATTAACAGTGTCATCTTGACGAGTGGAGAACCCGCAGTGGTGGGGTTCTTTCCAATCATACTGCTGTACGAGGCCCAGGAAGGACTGTGTTTCAGATAAGTAGCTCAGTGTTGGGCTACTTCAGCTTTCAAATACTATATACCCACCTACAAATAGACTATGTAATGAGGAGATTAAAACTGTGGTATAGATAGAAGACATTTGACAGTCATATGAGTCATGATGTCTTTATCATAAGTAACATTGATATTCGATATAAGAACGCACAACAGAGAGACAGATTCTATCAGGAAGCAAGAGAACAGTTGAATACGAACTATATTATTTTAAGAAATTAACTGTAAATGTGTTTTATTTTGCAATCATTTGGATTTTATTTGAAAATTAACAAAGTACAAAGAAGAAACGATCCTGTATATAAATAAATTATAAATTGTACCCAGAGTCTTCAGTGAATTATTTAAATTTGGTTAAAAGACCTTGTTGTGTAGTTAATTACCCCTAGCAGAGTCATTGTCTAAGGTTAGTCTGGAGTGGAGCCCATAGGAATCTAGATAGAACATTACCATCTCATCTAGGAACCTATACAGCTTGATTATACCTTTGATGTCGATACACCATTACTCTTTTCAGAGAATGGGGTATTTCTTGTAAGACCAGTCTCTTATCTGGCACTATCCTGGTATCATCTGATACACCTATTTGTCCAGGATAATATCACCGTCATTATATCTTTCCTCTCGCTACAGTGTGCAGTCAGTATGTACTACTGTGCGATTGTGTGCAGTCAGTATGTACTACTGCTGATTGTTTTTAATCTGTTTGTACTGCTTGCTGGTTTGGTTTGGTTTTAAGGACTATCTTCATTGCACACGGGCAACTCCATCAGTGCTTCGATCTCCTCTTTTAGATCACACAAAGAGGATCTCAGCACAGTGTACGAACTTCGTAGCACCTGCGAGAATCACTATGTGTATAAATAGGAACCACACATTCCATACATAATTTTGTGGTGGGTATGTTTGTAATTTTTAAATTGTGCCAGGTCAGCGGCCTTATGGCCTACTCTTACGATTTCAATCTGCCGTGGGATTTTTAACGTGAGCAACTTGCACAGTAGGAGCTATTGTCTGAGTGTATGCAGTCAGTACGTGCTACTGGGCGATTGTATGTAGTCAGGGAGTTCGAGAGTGACAATATTTAGTCAGTGAACGAGAGATGGACGCATTGTGACTGTAAGAACGCACGTTGTGTCTTAATACGCGACGAAACTAAGTGGTAATGTGCACGGTATGAGGAACTGTAGTTAACGGTGGCGTACAGTTTTCTTACTTCATATTATGGCGCTGGTTAAATAATTTAATCACTTAAACATCTCACTGGTGGACTTAACTGTTCAACGTACACGTCCTTATATTGTGGACTTAACTGTTCAACATACTGTTACACGTTCTTATAGTGTGGACTTAACTGTTCAACATACTGTTTACCTCTTTATAGTGTGGACTTAACTGTTCAACATACTATTAGACTTCCTTATAGTATGGACTTAACTGTTCAACATACTGTTTACCTCTTTATAGTGTGGACTTTATTTTTCAACATACTATTAGACTTCCTTAAAGACCTACAGTACATGTACTGCTCAAAGTGCCGGCAATCTTACTGCTATATTACTTTTATAATGATACATGCCTAAATAATGCTTAACGTATATGTGAGGATGAAAGGATACAGTGTGTAAGATAGAGAGAGAGAGAGAGAGAGAGAGAGAGAGAGAGAGAGAGAGAGTAGAATGTCAGAGGGCCTGCGTGCCCAATTCTTAACCCTTTTAAAATAAAGTTCGTTCGTTCCTTCGTTCGTACTTTTTACAAGAATTCCTGTTAGACATTTTAACTGTTTGATTTACTGGTAGCCTTTTTGTTGTGTTTACTGTTAGCCTTACTGTTGTGTTTACTTTTAGCCTTCCTGTTAAACTCAGATTTTTAGCTTTGGCTACACATGATAGTATCATGGTCAAAATATATGTCTGTTGAAATTGCTTTCTTTAAAAAATAAATAAATCCATTAATTTCCATTTTCGTTCCCTGTGAAGCATAAAGCCACAAATATGGTTGGGTCATTTTCAGGAATTCTGCACTAAAACATTCATGCGTTCCTGCAGCAGGGTTTATGTAGCAATTTTTTACACAATGAAGGTGACATTCCCGTGTAAAATCTCATATTAGACGCGTCTTACAACGCGCCTGAAGGCGCAGTCTTCCTATTATTTCTTTGTCTGCCCAGAGACTTCTGGGAACTACACGAGGCAACAAACATAAATATATTTTACATAAACAAACCACTGCAAAATACTAGCACTCTTCGAGATGATCTACCTTTCTAATGTTTCTTCCCTGTCTAAAACGCCAGGCCGGCTAACTTTTGCTTTTCAATTTAGAATGTCAAAAATATCTCCAGCCAGCACGAGCGACTAACGCACACCTGGATTGCATTTTTTTCCTTCATTCCTTCTTTTCAATCATACGTCTGCGACTTCTATCCCGCACCTGTACCTGTCTTGCGATGAGCATGCGTGCATATTTTTCTTTGAGCAGTTGAAGGTGAGGCTCGCTGTTTTTCCAGCGCTGTTTTCCAGCTCTCTAACTCTATACAGCGACTGCCCTGTTCTGTCAACAGCCCAACATTTTTCGTTGAAGTTGCTACTGGTGCCATAGCTCTGTTGTTTGACACTGTGCTGCTTGCGTGTTGTCAGGGAATGTATCATTATTTTCTTACCAGAGTTGGTGTTCGTCGTGGAATTAGAATTATAAGATATCGGATTTTCAAGTTGTGACAGTTCGTGCTTTGTGAGTCAGGTAATAACTCACGTGAGAAGGTTGTTAACGGGTTGACTACTTTTTAAAACAGTTTTAAAATCATTGTATCCTCTTTTGTGTATAACATTCTTTCTTTCAGGATGTTTGTTTCTTTCGTTTCGTTATGTACATTCACACACATATTATTATTATCATCATCATCATCGTCCTCGAGCTATCTAAGAATCACAAACCTTCAAGAACTCCACGTCAGACCTTCAAGAACTCCACGTCAGACCTTCAAGAACTCCACGTCAGACCTTCCTATCCTTTGCGATCGGTTCAAGGTCTTTCAATGTCTTATTTATCTATATTTCTCTTATCCATGTGTTTTTCGGTCTTTACTATCGTGGGGGTTCCAGAACATGGTCCGCCTTGTAATGCTATCAACATGTTTCTTCAGTTCCAAACCCACAGTCTTCTCCTCAGTATATGTGTCAAGCACGTGTACTGTACATTTACATCATTTAACATTTTAGACCTCTCTGTTTCTACATTTGTCTCTCTCTCTATTATCTGGCGTGTATGCGTTCAGGAACAAACAGGTTCTAAGTAAATCCAATCAGTCTCCATCCAGAAATCATTCTTCTGTCACTCAGGTCAGTCTTATCTTTATTGTCATCATCTTTGAAATGTCTTCTTTTCCCTCACCTTCATTGTGGTCCCATTCAAACATGGTGGCCAGCACAACAGCAGCATCTTCTGTCCTTTCTTCACTTCTGACATTCTTAGCTCTTAAATTATCTTCTGCATGTCTTTACTTCTGACATTCTTAGCTCTTAAATTATCTTCTGCATGTCTTTACTTCTGACATTCTTAGCTCTTAAATTATCTTCTGCATGTCTTTACTTCTGACATTCTTAGCTCTTAAATTATCTTCTGCATGTCTTTACTTCTGACATTCTTAGCTCTTAAATTATCTTCTGCATGTCTTTACTTCTGACATTCTTAGCTCTTAAATTATCTTCTGCATGTCTTTACTTCTGACATTCTTAGCTCTTAAATTATCTTCTGCATGTCTTTACTTCTGACATTCTTAGCTCTTAAATTATCTTCTGCATGTCTTTACTTCTGACATTCTTAGCTCTTAAATTATCTTCTGCATGTCTTTACTTCTGACATTCTTAGCTCTTAAATTATCTTCTGCATGTCTTTACTTCTGACATTCTTAGCTCTTAAATTATCTTCTGCATGTCTTTACTGCTTACATTCTTAGCTCTTAAATTATCTTCTGCATGTCTTTACTGCTTACATTCTTAGCTCTTAAATTATCTTCTGCATGTCTTTACTGCTTACATTCTTAGCTCTTAAATTATCTTCTGCATGTCTTTACTGCTTACATTCTTAGCTCTTAAATTATCTTCTGCATGTCTTTACTGCTTACATTCTTAGCTCTTAAATTATCTTCTGCATGTCTTTACTGCTTACATTCTTAGCTCTTAAATTATCTTCTGCATGTCTTTACTGCTTACATTCTTAGCTCTTAAATTATCTTCTGCATGTCTTTACTTCTGACATTCTTGGACGCTTAAATCAGCCTCTTCACTTCTTTACCTCTTCCATGTCAGGCTGCTTAAATCAGGCTCTGTCATTCTTCACTTCTGACACTCTTAGCCGCTTATATCATCTTCTGTCATTTCTTCACTTCTGACACTCTTAGCCGCTTATATCATCTTCTGTCATTTATTCACTTCTGACACTCTTAGCCGCATATATCATCTTCTGTCATTTCTTCACTTCTGACACCCTTAGCCGCTTATATCAACCTCTGTCATTTCTTCACTTCTGACACCCTTAGCCGCTAATATCATCTTCTGTCATTTCTTTACTTCTGACACCCTTAGCCGCTTATATCATCTTCTGTCATTTCTTCACTTCTGACACCCTTAGCCGCTTATATCATCTTCTGTCATTTCTTCACTTCTGACACCCTTAGCCGCTTATATCATCTTCTGTCATTTCTTCACTTCTGACACCCTTAGCCGCTTATATCATCTTCTGTCATTTCTTCACTTCTGACACCCTTAGCCGCTTATATCATCTTCTGTCATTTCTTCACTTCTGACACCCTTAGCCGCTTATATCATCATCTGTCATTTCTTCACTTCTGACACCCTTAGCCGCTTATATCATCTTCTGTCATGATGCCAGCTTTAATTTCATCTCATCTCCCACAGTAGCATTTTAGTTACTACAGCTACCATAACTAGGGACTGATAGCCATGAAATACACAATAGCTAGCATTGGTAATAGTATGGGGTTGTGTATGTGGCTGACAACTTCATCACGTACAACACATTCCTACAGAAACCACCACGGCAAGAGTGTATGCTTTGGCATTGGCTTCATCAAGGTGGTGCCATCTGTGGGTGTCGCGCTAAATGCCGCATAAAGGCGATAGATTAGATACTTACTTACTTAGTCGTTCCCCTTCTACCGTGAGGTGTAGAGGTTTGGAAGAGAGAGCGCCAGACTATCCTATCGGCTGTCTTCCTCCTGGCCTGGTTCCATTCTAGTCCTCGATCCTTCAAAGATTGTCTGATGTTGTCCTCCCAGCGGACTCTGGGTCGTCCTCGGGGTCTGGATCCTTGGCTCTTTGTTTCCCATGCTTGTCGTGGTATCTGTCGTGGAATATTCTAATCCACATATATAAATTAAAACGTAAATATAAAGCCTAATAAATACATATAATAAATAAAGGAAGAAGAATGGTAAAGAACAGTGCTGTCACAATGACAGTACTCGAAATCCCCCTTGTTTTCTACTTCGTCGGCAAATTGTAACGCTTTCACGTTGATAGTAAAAGCCTACTGTATTATTACCCGCTTTCTTCAATGAAACGTGTGCTGTATTTCTTGCAAAAACATTGAGATACCAAGCTGAACAATGACCTAATTTTAATATTTCATTCATTCCATTTTATACACGGCGTAACTAAAGACAGATGGACTAAAGGATAGAGAGAAGGGAGAGGCATAAAGCCGAACACGTGCAACACTAAACACGCGTCGCGCGATACACAATTACTACTATCACGCGTGTAAGGCCACATGCACTAACTTTTTCGGACGGACAGTGATAAATTCACTACCCTTCCCAGAGTTAGGTTTTTAAATCCTGAAAAACTCTTATTAGGAAGATGACAATAGATGGGTTTACGTTTGAAAACATTACAGTACCCAGACAGCACATCTTCGAAACAGGAGGTAGAAGGAATTGCATATTTTGAACGCAGCATATTAGCTCTATTAAATATATATATTTGGGTTCCTTAGGGTTTGCTGACAAAGAATATGTACAACGTTATGCAAATAGTCTAGGAATTAACAAGTTATAACCAAAATAAAATAGTGGGGATGCCTGACAGCATGAAATCATTTCTGCTCATAAAATTTTTTTATAACGTGTTTGAAAAAACCTTGCGTACGGAAATAGCCTACCATGTAAACTCCAAATTGATTGGAGTGCAAGAAATATAAGACTAAACACGATTGGTCGGACTATAAGTACTATCTTTGGTTGTTAGGGGAGACGTAGGAAGTTAAAATTTTTTCAAACACTTGTCGAAACGTGGCTCCATTGGCCAGACTCGCTGATATACTCACTTAGGAGCGTTAGTTCGAGACCACTAGTTCAAATAAGCTTGATAAAGCAACAGTGCGTTGAAGCCAGCTCATATTTTTGCTAAATAAAAGCCTGGAACATAAGCAGATGGGAATTTGTGCCAGTATTTGTGCCAGAATTCATTGCTAATCAACGTATCTGTGTTTGTTTCCATGAATTGTGGTAAGCTTGAAACATTCAGTATCTTTTAATGAAAATTGAATGTGAATTGTTAATTTATGCCTGTATATATGTGTAGTTCAGTAGCAAACATGATGTAAAGCCTATAATGCTCCAGCCTGAACAGAAGGTGTCGGAGGAAAGTAAAACTGCATGGAATGGCCAAACAGTACACTGACACCTAGATTATTGATTAGACAGAAATAATGCTGGAGTGCAGAGGCGTAGTAACCATTAAGGAGGTTAATACTGGTATAAAGTATTTCAGATGAAGCTGACAGTTGGCCTAACGCTCTGAACTCAATGTTTGTGATGTATTGTGCTCAGTGTAAAAAGAGAGTATAAATTAGTTATGAAGTAGAAGGTACATCCTTCTTGTTTTCAGGGACCGTGGTCTTGATGGTATTGAGCAGCACCTGGTCAGAGCTTTGCTGAATCCAGAGGCGGACAGCATACTCCTTGGTCCATTTAGCTATCAGTGAGGTGTCTCCAGAGCCCAGGGGAGAAATCGAGCAGAGGAGTCTTTTCCTGCCGCCATCACGCAAGATAAGCTGATGTGGCCAGCTGAGCTCAAAATTATGTACCCCCATCTTAAAATAACATTGTAACATAAACTTAAGAGGGGAAGTAAATTGTTTTAATATCAGGAACTGAGAACATCTCCAATACTAGTTCCAATAAAGACAAACTATTGAAGTCATGATGACAAATACCAACAGAGCTTGAACAAAACAAAACCAGTATTACCTCATATTACTACTACACAACTGACACACATAGGATACTTTTAATAATATATGTCACTACAATATTCATATTGATAAATTCTGTACATATAACTTGTAATTAAAATTGATTGTGATTCCTGGTTCCCTTTGTATTTGAATCAGGACACATATTCATTCATGACAGCAATGAATACATATTGTTATTTGAAAAGTTATCAGTGACTCCTTTAAGATATCCTTGTAGAGTGTTTTATGTATGTGAGTGTCACAGTGTTGTCAAGTGTAGTGGAATAAATTAAATTGTTTATCTGTCTGTTGTTGTTATGACTTACACTTCATCATACACATACCCTAGACATACAACGTAGTCATCACACTATTCCAGAATAATTCTGACTGAGGTATACATATGTGGCAGCAAGTAAGGTTATATATAATACACTACTCTTATTAGATATATATACCTTCACAGCTGATCTCAGTCAGTACACTAAGTCCCCTATAAATATTTATAACATCCCACTTCACCACATATATTGGGGTCTCGCTCTTGGGATTTTGAATCTTTCCCTATTAAAAATATTGGGGGTAATTCACTTCAGGGAATATAAGAATTAAAAGGTATCCTTGGGTGGAATTAAATAAGGTTGAGCTCACGGTGCCTGTGTTGTCCATTAGATATATATTTAGAGATTGAATTGTTGGTTAGACATTGTATAAATTTACCTGATAGACAATGGCGGACCTGGCCAAATTTCGATCTGCTGCTGTTCAGACTGCAAAAGAGTTAGGATTAGATGGGCAAGTTATGGTTGCCTATGTCACTACGGAATGTGACAAATTTATTGAACGCGAAGAAAGAAGATTAGAAAAAGAGGCCGAAAGAAAGTTAGAGGCTGAAAGGGAAATTAAGAAGTTACAGATTGAGGCTGAGGCTAAGAAATTGGAAGCAGAAAGAGAAGACAAAAGATTGGCTGCAGAAAGGGAAGCAGAAGAAAGAAGATTGACTGCAGAAAGGGAAGAGAAGAGATTAGCTGCAGAAAGGGAAGCAGAAAAGGAGGAGAAGAGATTACAAAGGGAACATGAGTTACGACTAAGGGAGTTTGAGTTTCAGGGCCATGCTCCTGAAAATGGTGCCAGTCCCTTTGCCTCTGATGCCACTGCTAGCCAAGGAGCCTCAACCTCAGCTATGAATTTTCATTTAGATCATTTTGTTGAGAAAGACGATGATATAGAGAGCTACCTAAATAGGTATGAACTATTAGCTACCACGTATGGGTTAGAGAGAGAAAGGTGGAGCTTAAAGTTATCTCAGGGACTTCGTGGGGCAGCTTATGAAGTTTTTGCAAAAATGAGCAGAGGTGATCAGGAAAATTATGACATGCTAAAGCAGGCTCTTTTGTTAAGGTATGAAAAGAATGCAGAATTTTATAGGAAAAAATTTAGGAATGCTAAACTACTGTCAGGTGAAACCTATCACCAGTTCTCTGCACGAATAGAGACATACTTGGAGAAATGGACTTCTCTGGGGAAAACCCAAGATCTTAAGGAAATGGTCCTTATAGAGCAATTAAGAGAGTCCATGGCTCCAGACCTGAGAAAGTTTCTCATGGAACAAGGTGCAGAGAGGCTGGGTGAGTTGCTAAATGTTGCTGAAAGGTATCAAGCAGCTCAAGCAGAGGTAACAGGTAATAAAAAGAAACAAGTGGATAACTTTAGGGCACCACAGAACTTTAATAAATTTGATCCTAGGGATCAAAACAAAGGTAAGCACCAATTTGATAGGCCACGGTATGAAAATAAAAATAAATTCCCACAATTCGATGAAAGGAAATATGATGAAAGAAAATCTTTCAACCAAGGAAAAAGGTGGTGTAAGAATTGTCAGATGGACAATCATGACACTGACCGTTGCAGAAGGAAACCTGTGTATATGGCAACCCTTCAGGTCAGGTCGACCTCAAGACAGGAGGAGGATATTATGTTAGATACCACTCCAGAAGAGATGAGGAAGGCACAGGCTGGGGATAAAACACTCAAGCCTTGTTTCAGAAAATTGTCAACTTGTCATACAACTCCAGGCAAGGGAGATTTTTACATGAAAAACAAGTTGATGTATAGGAAGACTGGAGCTAGATCCAAAGGTCAAGGACAGCTGGTACTTCCTAAAAGATATAGGGCAGACTTAATAAGGAGCCTACATGTGAAACCAGATGGGGACCATGAGAAGATAGGTACCATCATTCAAAAGGTGGCTCACAATTATTATTGGCCCAAAGCAAGATGGGACATTGAGAATTTTGTAGAAAGGTGTAGCATAGCACATGAGGGAACACCCACAAGTGGGAACATGGATCAGGACCTGGACACGCCACGGGGCAAAATTAGGCCTGATAATAAAAAGAAAAATAGATTTGATAAAGTGGACCAAATGGAATGGGAAGCCCCTTTTCACGGACAAGCTTCACTTAACTGTTTTACAATGGCCACTATGCGGAGAGTGCAAAAAGATGTCTTACCCCAGGATAAGCCGACAATCCCTCAATCGGACTTAAACAAACTGGAGGAAGAGGATGTAGAGAGGAAATCTCTCATCAAGAATCTTAAGTGGGGAGAAAGCCCCAAAAGAAAAATTGGTAGCGGTCGTTTTGTGAATGATAATTCTGGGAGGAAAAATCATCACTATAAAGCTTCGAGTGGAAGAGACCATACCGGTGCATGGACAAGTAGGTCCACACAATTAAAGGTCCATATGTAGCTTTGTTAAGAACGTGGACTGATGAAAAGGCAGAGGAAAACATTACATCTTCATACCAATATGTGAATGAGCTGACCACTCGGTTAAAAACTGGCTGGAAACTTGCCAATGAAAATTTGAAACAAGCCAGGAAGAAACATGCTGCCTATTATAACAGGAAGGCGAAAGACAGAAATTTGGCTGTGGGAGAGAAAGTACTGCTTCTTTTGCCCGGGAGTCAGAATAAGTTACAAATTGGATGGCAGGGTCCATATACAGTTTTAGAGAAGGTGTCTAGAACAAATTATAAGATAGATAAGAAGGGGAAAGAAAAAATCTATCATGTGAATCTCCTGAAGAAATATTTGGAAAGAGAACATCAGGAAGAGACACACTTGTTGACCTTGTCCATCGCCATGGAGATGAAAAAGGAACCACTTTCATCATTTGAGTATCCATTACACCCCTGTGAGACAGCAGCACAGGTGAAAATCAGTACACATTTAACGAAAACTCAGAAAGAGAGAGTGCAACAGGTTCTAAATAATCATGCAGAGGTGTTAACAGATCGACCAGGGCATACAAACCTATTGGAATATGATATGAAACTGATAGACCCCACACCTGTCTGTATGAAACCATATTCGATTCCGTAAATATAAAGCCTAATAAATACATATAATAAATAAAGGAAGAAGAATGGTAAAGAACAGTGCTGTCACAATGACTGTACTCGAAATCCCCCTTGTTTTCTACTTCGTCGGCTAATTGTAACGCTTTCACGTTGATAGTAAAAGCCTACTGTATTATTACCCGCTTTCTTCAATGAAACGTGTGCTGTATTTCTTGCAAAAACATTGAGATACCAAGCTGAACAATGACCTAATTTTAATATTTCATTCATTCCATTTTATACACGGCGTAACTAAAGACAGATGGACTAAAGGATAGAGAGAAGGGAGAGGCATAAAGCCGAACACGTGCAACACTAAACACGCGTCGCGCGATACACAATTACTACTATCACGCGTGTAAGGCCACATGCACTAACTTTTTCGGACGGACAGTGATAAATTCACTACCCTTCCCAGAGTTGGGTTTTTAAATCCTGAAAAACTCTTATTAGGAAGATGACAATAGATGGGTTTACGTTTGAAAACATTACAGTACCCAGACAGCACATCTTCGAAACAGGAGGTAGAAGGAATTGCATATTTTGAACGCAGCATATTAGCTCTATTAAATATATATATTTGGGTTCCTTAGGGTTTGCTGACAAAGAATATGTACAACGTTATGCAAATAGTCTAGGAATTAACAAGTTATAACCAAAATAAAATAGTGGGGATGCCTGACAGCATGAAATCATTTCTGCTCATAAAATTTTTTTATAACGTGTTTGAAAAAACCTTGCGTACGGAAATAGCCTACCATGTAAACTCCAAATTGATTGGAGCGCAACAAATATAAGACTAAACACGATTGGTCGGACTATAAATACTATCTTTGGTTGTTAGGGGAGACGTAGGAAGTTAAAATTTTTTCAAACACTTGTCGAAACGTGGCTCCATTGGCCAGACTCGCTGATATACTCACTTAGGAGCGTTAGTTCGAGACCACTAGTTCAAATAAGCTTGATAAAGCAACAGTGCGTTGAAGCCAGCTCATATTTTTGCTAAATAAAAGCCTGGAACATAAGCAGATGGGAATTTGTGCCAGTATTTGTGCCAGAATTCATTGCTAATCAACGTATCTGTGTTTGTTTCCATGAATTGTGGTAAGCTTGAAACATTCAGTATCTTTTAATGAAAATTGAATGTGAATTGTTAATTTATGCCTGTATATATGTGTAGTTCAGTAGCAAACATGATGTAAAGCCTATAATGCTCCAGCCTGAACAGAAGGTGTCGGAGGAAAGTAAAACTGCATGGAATGGCCAAACAGTACACTGACACCTAGATTATTGATTAGACAGAAATAATGCTGGAAGTGCAGAGGCGTAGTAACCATTAAGGAGGTTAATACTGGTATAAAGTATTTCAGATGAAGCTGACAGTTGGCCTAACGCTCTGAACTCAATGTTTGTGATGTATTGTGCTCAGTGTAAAAAGAGAGTATAAATTAGTTATGAAGTAGAAGGTACATCCTTCTTGTTTTCAGGGACCGTGGTCTTGATGGTATTGAGCAGCACCTGGTCAGAGCTTTGCTGAATCCAGAGTCGGACAGCATACTCCTTGGTCCATTTAGCTATCAGTGAGGTGTCTCCAGAGCCCAGGGGAGAAATCGAGCAGAGGAGTCTTTTCCTGCCGCCATCACGCAAGATAAGCTGATGTGGCCAGCTGAGCTCAAAATTATGTACCCCCATCTTAAAATAACATTGTAACATAAACTTAAGAGGGGAAGTAAATTGTTTTAATATCAGGAACTGAGAACATCTCCAATACTAGTTCCAATAAAGACAAACTATTGAAGTCATGATGACAAATACCAACAGAGCTTGAACAAAACAAAACCAGTATTACCTCATATTACTACTACACAACTGACACACATAGGATACTTTTAATAAGATATGTCACTACAATATTCATATTGATAAAGTCTGTACTTATAATTTGTAATTAAAATTGATGGTGATTCCTGGTTCCCTTTGTATTTGAATCAGGACACATATTCATTCATGACAGCAATGAATACATATTGTTATTTGAAAAGTTATCAGTGACTCCTTTAAGATATCCTTGTAGAGTGTTTTATGTATGTGAGTGTCACAGTGTTGTCAAGTGTAGTGGAATAAATTAAATTGTTTATCTGTCTGTTGTTGTTATGACTTACACTTCATCATACACATACCCTAGACATACAACGTAGTCATCACACTATTCCAGAATAATTCTGACTGAGGTATACATATGTGGCAGCAAGTAAGGTTATATATAATACACTACTCTTATTAGATATATATACCTTCACAGCTGATCTCAGTCAGTACACTAAGTCCCCTATACATATTTATAACATCCCACTTCACCACAGTATCCGATCTTCTCCCATTCTGCAGACATGGCCAAACCATCTTAATTGGGACTGTTCTACTTGGGTCTGCAGGGGGTAGGATTTAAGGCCTTGACGTATCGTCTGGTTGCGTACCATGTCTCTTCTTGTTACTTCAACCACCTTCCTCATATACCTCATTCTGAGGGTTGGATCTGGCTTTTATGGGTTGTAGTCATTGCCCATGACTCGCATCCATATGTCAAGACTGGGACATAGGTGGAGCGGTATACAGCCATCTTTGTTTTCTTACCAACCTCTCTCTTGCTGAGGAATCCTCGATTTATGGCCTGAAAAAGTCTCCCAGCTGCTGCTTTTCGAGTGGCCAACTCTTCTTTGATGCCTCCCTTTCGGTCTATAATAGCTCCGAGGTATTTAAAGTGGTCGACCTGCTCCAGGACCTGTTCTCCCAGCTTAATCTGATGTCTTCTTTCTTCTCGTGATATCACCATGGATTTTGTTTTAGAGCTGCTTATGACCATCCCTCTCTTCTCCAGCTCTTCCTTCCAGACTTGCAGGTTGGATTGGAGATGTGCCTCTGATTTAGCAATCAGGGCAACATCATCAGCAAATGCCAGCTCCGAAATATAGACCTGTCTCATCTTCCAGTACCCCACTGAATACTTTCTTGTTCACTCCTTACATGCCTTGATGACATCGTCCATAAGGAGTATGAAGAAGTAAGGTGATAGGATATCACCTTGTCTTACACCAGTGGTGGTCCTGAACTCTTCTGACTTATGACTGATAGATTAGATAACGATGATAAATACAGCAACAACACAATCATCAAATGCAACAGTGATACTCATGTTGATAAAATTATTATCAACATTAGAAAAACGATCATGCTAAACACATGTTTTAATGCAAAAATAAACAACTTTTATAGCCACGAAATAGTTCCTTGAATCAATATCAGTACCCAGATGTCCACGCATATGAATAACACTCAGGGTACTTGAGTCAATCAGTCGATCAATCAATCAATCAGTCGATCGGTCAATCAATCAAACAGTACATATCAGCTCCTTGGGGACCACAGTTACTCAACAGAAACGCGCCAAGATTTCCTATCTTCTGCCATCAGGTCAAAGACTGTCCATATCTTCTTCATCTTCTGCATGTCTGTCTTCAGTTCTCTGTCATTTGTCTGTTGGCCTGCCTCAATTTTTTATACCCTGGTGGTTCCAAACAGGGATTGCCTTGTGACGTAGTGACTGGTTACTTAACATATGGCGCTGTATCTTGTGAGACAAAGAGAAAGATAAACAATAATGACAATGCTAACAGACAGACGACCCCATGTAAGTCCATACCATCCTATATATATAAAATCCCAGCTTTTTCTGTCAGTGCGTAACGCTAAGGTGTAACCGTGTGAATGTTGTAGAACTGGTTACGGCACCAATTAGTAATATGTAACCGTCTGGTCTATTCTAATGGACTGAGAACTGGTCCAAAGGCACCAATTAGTAATATGTAACCGTGTGTCTGTTGTAGTCTGGAGACGACACCAATTAGTAGCATGTGACAGGGGTGGTCTGTTCTAATTATTACTCAAGTCACAAAATCTCTTTTTGTTTATCTTCCAAGTGGGTTAAGAGTGTACTTGTGTACTGGCCATCTCCGCCAGCGGTGTAGATTCCTGGATGAACATATTTTCCCTCTTTTCTTTAACCCACGACTCGTTCGGTCCCTTCTTTGCTGTTTCTACTGACATTCGTATAGTGGTAGTTTGTTTTTATTATTCTTATTTGCTGCCCACATACATCAACGCTCACAGACGGACTCAAACATCTGCTGTATCCATCAAAACATTTATTTACATAAATATGTATATATATCTTTATCAGCAAGACAAATAATTCATCCCAGAGCTTGCATAAGTTTATCTCATGTTGGCTTCATATATAAAAGCTCTATATCTCATGTATATGCATCGTCCTCCTGTATCTTGTTTAGTTCAATCAACTTTACTCCTGTTCACTTAAATACCTCTATACTCCATCTCCTCACTCCCATCTCATTATATACTTGCCTTTATTTCTTTCTAACCTCTGTAGGGCTCTGTTACTATCGCTGAAAGATTAGCTTAAACTATATACAAGTACCATGTCATCTAAGCATATACATACGTGCGAGGGCGTGTGAACAGTTCTTACAAAAGTCGACTCTTCAAATCATTTACTTGTCGTAACTATACTGTTCAAAAAAAGAAACGCATAGCTATCCGAGGGGGCATTTTTTGAGTTTGTAAGTAAAATTTGGTGCTAGGGTATATAAAAACCAGCTGTTGCGTGCATATTTTTGACGCACATATTACAAAAAAAATCGATATGGTTATTTAATATGGGAAAAATATAGTCATGCATCCATCTGTGTATGAAAATGCTGTTTATTGTAAAAGCGAGATAATCCATGTTTGATTCACACTTTTGATTATAGGAGTAATCGGTCTGGATATCGATCCAGCGCAAGAATAGTACGCTTGCGTTTGTACTTAATTTTAGGGCCAGAAAATATATTAATTTGCTTATTGTGTTTATGGCCTGAATTCATATGTATTACATATTATTAGTACAAGTAGAATCAGTCCTATATTGTATATTTTGGATGGGTATGAGGGACTAGATTCTTGTTAGCGGAAGTATGAGTTGTCTTAACAAGTCGTGATGAGTTCCGATGTACTGCTAAGAATGGCGGGTACGTTTTTCAAGAGCTGGTCCCTTCGTCAAGAAAAAATGTCTTACGAAGTGGTTTTTTCTTCTGGAGGAGATAGTGTCTCTACGATAGTTTGTGTTAGAGACTCTCCTTATGTCAGTATATAGATGATTCGGACTCCAGGTAAACCCAGCTCGTATTTTTGATGATCTCTCGTCGGTTAGGCCTAGCTTGACTTTTGGGTGCTTCGATATGCTAGTGTCGTGTTTTGTATCGACGAAGATGACAGATTTTCCTGCAGCGGTTATGGCTACGTGAACTAACCTGATCACCGTAGTGCTGCATGGAACCATTCATGAAATCCTTTATATATCCATTGTAAATTAACTTTGGCTGATATTCTTCCTATGAATGAGTGAACGACAACTCAGGAAGGTAGCCATGTTGGATTTCGGTCATCGTCTGTTTTGATCACTGCCAAGAGAACAGATTATTTATCTTATTATCGGACAGTGACAGAGAGATCTCAATCCTGCTAGAAACCCCCTTTTCGTGGTTTCATAAGATGATGTATCATGACATTGAACTTTGATGTACTACCCATTATTTCTGCATGTGTCATGACTTCAGATCTGCTATGTATACCTACAAATTGTTATGTCAACAAAGCCTGATGTACTCGTATGTCCCAGTGTGTACGTCTGAATAAATTGAGTAAACTAAGATTCCAGCAGTCTGCATTGGTGCCTTGTAGACACATGTGTATGAGTGATTATATTGGTCAGCACACGAACAGTACACCATTCGCGGTAATCACACTCTACACTACTACTTCATACATACACCATCCTGCGTCGGCTGAAGTGACCAAGTTTAGGGCCTGCTTCCCCTGGAGCCTTTGCCTTCCCTAACTCAGGACTAGGGTGAGTTACCCATTACAGCTGGGTAGACTGGAGCATGCCTGATCTCAACAACACACCACTCTTCCTTACAGAGCAGACAGACTGATACTTTACAGTGGTGTACTACAGGTGTAGTAAGAAATAACGTCTTTACACCAGCCTCAAATGTTCTTTACAGTGTCAAATGCACGTGTTGACCTGAATTGCGTTCGTTTTTGTAATCGTTACAACGCAGTAGTCAGTAGTGTTTATGACGCAATTTTTGACCACAGCTCATGTTGCGCGCACGTGAAAGCAACAAAATTTGGGGTGAACACTATTCACTGACTACGCAACTGAAACCCTATAAAAGGATAACGCTACACACACAAAATTCAGTTCATTTTCAAGCAGACATTTATGGCGTCTCTATCGATAAATTTAAGGAACATTGCTATTGGCCGACTGCATGCAGGCGAAAGTCAAAGTCAGGTTGCCAGGCATCTAAACGTACATCAGAGTACCATCAGTCGACTTTGGCACTGGTTCCAAGCCACTGGCTCAGTTGAAGACCGGCATCGCAGTAGACGACCCAGAGTGACAACAGCAGCGGGGGATCGCTTTATTCGGCTTCGTCACCTCAGAGACAGGTTTACAACAGCTTCCTCAACTGTCCAGTCATTGCCTGCAGGACGTCATGTGTCTGATCAAACTGGCCGGAATAGACTGCATGACGCTGGACTTTGGGCACAACGACCTCACCGAGGACCTGTCCTTACGCGCCGCCATCGCCAAAATCGACTTCTTTGGGCTAACCAGCATCGTCCCTGGGCAGCTGACAATCAATGGAGAAGTGTCTGGTTTAGTGACGAATCTTTCTTTTTGTTGCAACGTCATGATAGACGGCGTAGGGTCTACCGTAGGCGAAATGAATGTTTTGCCCAAAATTGCGTTGATGAAGCTTCGCCGCACGGTGGTGGAGGTGCAATGGTGTGGGGAATGATCAGTTACAACGGAAAGAGTCAATTGGTGCACATTGATGGAGGCTTGAATGCGCAACGATACGTCAATGAAATTCTTCGACCCCATGTCCTTCCACTTTTGGCTGCCCAAAGGTCTGTGTTTCAACAGTACAACGCCAGACCCCATTGTGCACGGTTGACCACGCAGTTCCTGACTACCAACAACATTCTCACCCTTCCCTGGCCATCCCTGTCTCCAGACATGAGTCCGATTGAGCACCTGTGGGATGAGCTGCATAGACGTGTTTATCGCCGAGACGTTGCTCCAGCCAATCGTCGTGATCTGTTCCAGGCACTCCAGGAAGTGTGGGCAGCCATCCCACAGGCTCACATCAGACGTCTGATCGCATCCATGTCCAGGAGATGCCAGTCGCTGATCGATGCAAGAGGAGGCCACACACCATACTAACGGGAAAGCCCGTACGCCAGAAAACTCTCGTGACCCAGATACAAAACAACTGTCAATTGATTGGTTGAACCCTAAGGTATTCTTGTGTGCAATTTGAACAATTACCTCATTAAATTAAAAAAGTTATTGAATGTCAGAATTATGGCTATGTGTGTGCCTTCAGTAGCTATGCGTTTCTTTTTTTGAACAGTATATTTTCTGAAGACAGCTCATTAGTTTACTTGTCGTAACTATTCTCTGAAGACAGCTCATTAGTTTACGTGTCGTGAACTCACCATGACAAAGGTGGTTATCCTTCACCTCTAACTTTACTCTTTTGTTGCTCAGTCCACAAAGTTCTCAACATATATTTTTGACATGTCGACTTGGTACATCTGCGTTACTTCTCCTGTAAATCTCTTACTTGTATGCATAATAAGTTCAAAATCATACTTACAATCAAATCGCTGAATATCTCCTGAAATACATTCACTACTCTCATAATCTACACAAGGCTTCTTTATTATCTTATACAGTTACTATCTAGCCCTAACACATCCTCTGAACAATTTCTGGACTTATGTTCCTTATCCTATAACCTCTATATTTTGCTAGACTTATTCTTATATCTTGCTAGACTTATTCTACTTCTGTCAAACCACAGAATCCGTTCGTCTGCAGGCAACCGCCCAGAACAAAAACACTTCTTGTTTCCTCAAACTCAGAAACCGGAATCCCCTCAATGATCTCTGGTCATTGTTCTCACTTACGATTCCCTTGCTACTTCTGATTCGTCGCCCTCACTTGTTTTTCACTACTCTCATTGGTTAAGCCTTTGATTTACAACTCACGAGAAAAAAAATACTCACGTTTTGTAAACGCGAGCCAAGTTACTGAACACTCGTCTTATTTTATTTACACTTAACTTTCTTCCCCGTGAACTATCTTAAGCGTTCATCTAATCTTGACAAATAGCATGAGTAATGCTTGGGCAAACCCTACGGTGACATATTTTTAGGCGTTCCTATAACCTTGCCTATAGCATGAATAATGCTTGGGCGAACCCCACGGTGACAAAGGGATGCAACTTTAGTTTAAAGTTAGACATTAATTGTATTGTTTCCCTTATATGTACTCTCCTGAAAATAGCAACACTTACCAAAGAAGAATGCACAAATGACGGTGTGCACAAAAATATTTATAGAATGTGTGATCCCGTATACACACATTGGGATTCTCGCTGCTGCTACGTAGTACTACTAACAGGAGGAAGCAATTCACTTTCTTCTGGCGTGTTGCGAGAAGAAGACTGCTGTCATATATTGTGAGAGCATTTTAACATCGGGCTCGTGGAACGTTTTAATGGCAGCCTCACCACCATGTTACGTAAGCTGGGTCAGGAGAAACCGGAAGACTGGGACCTATACATATCGGCTGCCTTATTCGCCTACCGAGAGGTTCCCCAAGCGTCTACGAGATTCCCGCCTGCTACACTTTTATTTGGCAGACCTATAAAGGGGCCATTAGAAGCCTTACTTCGGTCCCTGACAGACCAAAAGGCTGACGAGACAGTCGTCTCTGCAAGCAAGTATGTATCTGAGCTCAAGGAAAGGCTAAAGCTAGGATGGGATTTAGCTACAACCAACCTTACGAAAGCCCGCGCTAAACACGCTAAAAGATACAACAAAGCTGCAAAAGAGAGAGAGCTCCAACCAGGGGAGAAAGTTTTGTTGCTACTCCCAACCGGAAGCAATAAACTTCGCATCGGATGGCAAGGGCCGTTTACCGTCCTTAAAAAGATCTCACGTACCAATTACAAGATCTCCATCAAAGGAAAGGAGAAGGTCTTCCACATAAATCTGCTAAAGAAATACTTGGAAAGACCGGTGCCATCCTCCGAGCATCTCCTGGCTGTCGCCATAGCAACGAAAGACGAGGAAGATGATGATGGTTGCATGGAGTATCCACTGCAACCCACAGAATCCTTTAAAGATGTCAAGTTCGGCGACAATCTCTCACCACAACAACAAACAGAAACCAGGGCTCTACTAAAACAGTACAGTGCAGTCTTAACGGATGTACCTGGTCGAACAAATCTCATTGAATTTGATATGAAATTAACAAACGAGACCCCTGTTCAAACCAGAGTTTACCCCATCCCGTACGTTAAAGCGGATGCACTTCGCGGAGAAATAGACAAGCTGCGTCAGGCAGGAATTATCAGTGAGTCTACATCTCCTTACAGCTCGAGTGTAGTGCTGTTGCAGAAGCCCAATAAGGAAGTTCGGCTGTGCATTGATTACAGGTTGCTAAACGCTGTAACGGAATTCCAGCCCGAACCTCTCCAAACTGTTTCTGAGTTGTTCACCAAGCTCAGCAAAGCAAAGATCTTCTCCAAGATTGACCTCAGTAAAGGTTATTATCAAATACCAGTCAAGGAGGAAATTAAACCTTTGTTAGCTTTCAGCACTAGCGAAGGACATTACACATTTAATGTGATGCCGTTCGGTTTGCATAACGCACCAGGAGTGTTCACCAGGATGATGAGGAAGCTTCTAGAGCCTTTGCAAAGTCCCCATATCCATAATTTCATGGATGACATATTAATTGCATCGGAAACCTATGAAGAACATATTGCTACGGTTGCTATGCTCCTCAGGAGACTACAGGAAACGGGTCTCACAGCCAGACCTAGCAAATGTCTCATCGGGTTTGAACAGTTAGACTTCCTGGGGCATACTATTTCTCACGGATGCAGTTGGCCTATTAAGAAGAACGTGGAGAAAATTGTGGCAGCAAAAAGACCCCGAACGAAGAAAGACGTACGTTCCTTCATATCGCTATGTGCATACTATCAGAAATACATCCAGAACTTCAACGGACTGACAGCACCTCTGACTGACCTCACCAAGAAAGGTTGTCCTGATAAGGTCATGTGGAATCAAAAGTGCGAACATGCATACAGCACTTTGAAAGGACAGTTGTCGGCATACCCCATCCTAAGGTTACCTGACCTTAAGAAACCTTTCATACTGAGAGTTGATGCGTCAGGTCAGGGCATCGGGTCAACATTGCTGCAAGCCGATGACAGTGACCTGAACATGCTATTTCCAGTTGCCTATGGCAGTCGGAAACTGAATAAAGCGGAACGCAACTACAGTGTCGTTGAAAGAGAATGTCTCGCTCTGATTCATGGCATCAGACGCCATCATGAGTTTCTGTATGGTACTTCTTTCACGGTGCAAACAGACCATGCTCCACTAGCTTTCCTGGGTGCCAAGAAGGAATTCAACGCAAGGATAATGCGTTGGGCCTTGCTATTGAGTGTTTATTCCTTCAAAGTGGAATATATTCCAGGAAAACAGAATGTCGGAGCTGACTTCTTGAGTAGAAACTGGACCACAGAGGAAGAGGAGAAAATCGACGATGCCAATCATCCTAAAGCTACCGATCAGGGCAGCTTCATTGTCATAAATGAAACATGAAAACGAGTTTCCATGTCTCAAAAGTGGGGACGATTGTGACGTACGTCTAAGTATGACAAATGAATTTCCCTGACTCGATGGATGATAACAGAATATTGGCCTCTCATAACTTTAGAACCCCTGATCATCTGTTGTAACTTTTACCGGCATGCAGCATTTCCACGAGAACCTTACACGCTGGATCATTAATATGTAGCCTGCTATCTTATGCGAACGTTTGAGATCGCATGGCCTTTGATGGGAGATTAAATCCCGCCCACAACCATTTCTGAGAACGATTTATAGCAATCTTTTCCTTAACGCCGGCCCAAAAGAGGACGGGCCACAGACTCACTCCTGTTTCTAGAGCAATAAACAGCAGATCATTTCTTACCTGGCTGTCACCCCGCCTGGTGGGAGTTGCCAAAGCTCTCAGAACAGTGGCACCATCAAAGACAGACAGATCTCAGAATTCAATCGTGGCGGTACACGATCTAAAGAATCAGGGAACTCGCAGCTCACAGAGTAGCTTCTCGGAAACTTTTCACACCCTCATGCAAGCAAGCCTGAGACGGAAGGAAATCGGTAGACCGGGGAAAACGTAGGAATCGCAGCGATTAACACAACGGCGAGGTATCTCGAATTTTGCTCAAGTTCAAGAAAGGTGCGAAAATTTAACACGCCCCATTCAAGTTACATTCGAGAAGTATAAATAGAGAACTCCGAAAACTGCATTTTATCGTTCGCTCTGACAGAATCCTAGTTGCACTAGCATAGTCGGATTCCTGCTGGATTTCATCTACCTTCGTGACTATTGGAGTGTATTCTTTCTGTGCAGACGGTAATTTATACATTAGCTTCGAGTGATCAGTGGTCGAGTTATTTCAATTGATTTCAATGGATTGTGGTGTAAATTTAACCTTATTAAATAAACCCATTTTCAAAGTTCTAGTGCAAACTAATGTTACAGCTAAAAGTATTTCCTAATACAATTGACGCGTAAATTTATTTTGCAGACGTTAAAGAGAATTATAACTTTAATACAGTTTAGTTCTGTATAGATAGATGTGCTTTTAATTATTTTTAACTCACGGGAAGTTTTCCTGATTTGTTAATTGACGACGCTAATAAGTAAATAGGCTAACTGTAATTTATCGCGTCAGATTATAATATGATTTGTAATGCATTTCTTGTTTTGATTATCTTTCATTCAGAACGATCATTCAACCTGCATCCCAGCAATTATTAATTATATACAGAGTTCTGCCAAACTCAATTTGATAACTCCAGTAACATATGAACTTTTTAAAGCTAAACTTGTGGCGACCTGTAATGGGCCCCGCTCCTCTGAACGTAACTGAGAATAAAGCCATTCAAGAAACACTTTAAAAATACTAGTTCATATAGAGTCCTTAAAGAAAACTGGAAGCAGAACATATTTTATTCACTGCCCCTATTTGTGAAGAAAAAAAAAACCGATCTACCTGAACACTGTCTGTCACGTATATTCAGTGGATTTTATCCCTCCCCCCCCCCCCCCCCCCCCCGAAGAAGAACTTACCTCAGTGTTTTTCTTAACTTGTGACATTACGGAAAAAGGAAGTTATCTCCACCAGCTGTGCCAATTTTAGGAACCACACCATACCTCACGCCTAGCCAAGTGCCTGTGCCTTTCTTTAGGAACTTTATCTAATAAACAAACAGTACCGTTAAACTTCAACGTCCAGCGATTTCGGGACACTTTGTTAACTTCAACAACCCGCAAAATCTGGGGCTGTACACGGAAGAAAATACTTTTACCTAAGCCAAGGTTTAGTGCTGTTTTTTTGTGATGTATTTCCTATGAAGTGCCAGAATTCACCTTTCGGTAAGTCTGCGTGTGTGTTTGTGGGGATGGCCAGCCCTAGTGTGTTTTTTTGAATGAAAGGAGATTTATCTTTTCTTTACCCTTTTAATTAGTTCGACCTTGTACTAAGGTGCATTATATTCCTTGTACGGGATCTCTCCTAGCGGGATTGGGTAACTGTGTTCATTCCCCCTCCCGTAAAATTTGTTGATTTAAAGGGAGACAATTGAGAACCCTAGCTTTTCTCTACACCCCCCCCCCCTTTTTTTCTGTAACCCCTTGCCTCAGAGTAATAAATTTACCAGTGGGTTAAATTGCCTATCTCTGATCACCCCCCCCCCCCCTTTTCTGTTCTTTTGGGCCCGGTGTTTTCTGGTAGTAAATATAAAAGGGAAACGGTGGATGGGATATTTCTCCTCAAAACCCCTCTTCCCGTTATATTTGTATTCTGTAACCTTTGATTTTTGACTGTAAATGTACAATTATGTGTGAGTCCTTTATGATAATAAAGGTATTAATATTTAATTGTGTTGGTTGTCGGTTGGCCTAAAACTCCAAACATTTCCATCTGTGTAGGCTGTATTCATGTACGTTGAGCGACAGAATCACCAAATCGGTGAGCGCGCCTGAGCGACTGGAACTGACAAACAATTGTTTGTGCAGAAGAGAGATAGGAGTAGTCTGTGAGAAAACAGATATTGTCGTAATAAGAGACTGTCCTTGCTCCTTCCCAGCGCTTGTGAATCTACTACCTCATTCTCCTAAATCCTTATTCTCACAGAGCCTTCAATATCACTTTACACTCTAAAGGGACCAATATTCATCAGCACCCTCTCAGATAAAAATTTCACGCGCTTCATTGTGATTTAGCTCTGCTATTTTGCAATCAAAAATGTGCTCCCAGAGTAATTTCACTATTTTTATATTTGATTGTTGTTAAATAAATATTTAATGTAATACTGAAAATGTTGTGAAGATGGCTAGGCAGCTAGAAGATGTTGTGAAGATGGCTAGGCAGCTAGAAGATGTTATGAAGATGGCTAGGCAGCTAGAAAATGTTGTGAAGATGGCTAGGCAGCTAGAAGATGTTGTGAAGATGGCTAGGCAGCTAGAAGATGTTGTGAAGATGGCTAGGCAGCTAGAAGATGTTGTGAAGATGGCTAGGCAGCTAGAAGATGTTGTGAAGATGGCTAGGCAGCTAGAAGATGTTGTGAAGATGGCTAGGCAGCTAGAAGATGTTGTGAAGATGGCTAGGCAGCTAGAAGATGTTATGAAGATGGCTAGGTGCTAGAAGATGTTGTGAAGATGGCTAGGCAGCTAGAAGATGTTGTGAAGATGGCTAGGCAGCTAGAAGATGAAGTGGGGGCAGAAGATATAGCGAAACTTGTGGATTCCCATGCTCAGCCCATGAGCAACGAAGATCTTCTGGAGCTTGAAGAACATCGGCAAGATGAAAAGGATTCTGTATTAGAAAAAGTAACCCCTTAGCCTAAAGGTCTAACCTGCAAAGAACTTGAGAAAGCTTTCCAACATTTTGAAAGGGGGTGGTAATTTTATAAAGAACAGATCCCAGTTTTGAAAGGAGTTGCAAGGTTAAAACTGCGATTTTAAATTCCTGTGCCTGTTATTCAGAAATCAACAGAGAGCAGAAAAGAAGAGCAACAATCCAAACGTCGTTAGAGAGGTACTTCACGAAAACATCAGCAGCCCCTAAAGGCTCTACTGCAAGTACATCATCCCAAAGCCCTGTCGCAAGTACATCAGCAGAAAGTCCTGTTGTAACTACATAACATCAAGAGCCCTGTCGCAAGCACATCAGCAGAAAGTCCTGTTGTAACTACATCACCCCAAAGCCCTACTGCATTGTCCATCAAAAGCTCTACACTAGCAGCAAAAAGACCTGCTTCTACAAGAAGTACATCAGAATCTCCAGCAAGGTAGCGCTATGAACAATGGACTGCAGCTCTAGCACATGTGGCCTCTCCTTCACACGTCTTTCAATAATTCGGCTGTCGCAGCTACCAACAGAAGATTACTACGGCTATAGATAAATAAAATACTGTTTGACATTGTTTGTATCAATTCTAAGTTGTTTAGTGTGGAGGTTTGT
Source organism: Oreohelix idahoensis (assembly GCA_024509875.1). NCBI lineage: Eukaryota > Metazoa > Mollusca > Gastropoda > Stylommatophora > Oreohelicidae > Oreohelix > Oreohelix idahoensis. Next base: position 247,051 of record JAMPIV010019712.1, read on the forward strand.
AATGTACATATATGGCCATTCCAATACTGTACTTGCTTCAGCGGTGAATAAAGGCCATGTTTTACTTTACGTCGATTTTCGCTTTACGACAGTGGCCTGCAACCGAACATGTCATATGAGCGAGGTATGCCTGTATAAGGAATTGTCTTATCCATGCGTCACTACTGTCTCATCTTTTCTGACTAAAGTACTTCATGCACCGGGAGTTTTTTTTTTTTTTAAATATTCCTGCCTCTGTTGCTATATATATATATATATATATATATTCAGGGCGTTGAAGATGAGAGAAATACGTTAGTCGCAACAACGTCAAGTTTAGGAGGTTGAAGATGAGAGAGAGACGTTAGTCGCAACAACGTCAAGTTTAGGAGGTTGAAGATGAGAGAGAGACGTTAGTCGCAACAATGTCAAGTTTAGGAGGTTGAAGATGAGAGAGAGACGTTAGTCGCAACAATGTCAAGTTTAGGAGGTTGAAGATGAGAGAGAGACGTTAGTCGCAACAATGTCAAGTTTAGGCGGTTGAAGATGAGAGAGAGACGTTAGTCGCAACAATGTCAAGTTTAGGAGGTTGAAGATGAGAGAGAGACGTTAGTCGCAACAATGTCAAGTTTAGGAGGTTGAAGATGAGAGAGAGACGTTAGTCGCAACAATGTCAGTTTCACTGGCTTTTTGTTTTCTTCTTCCTTCTTCCGAAACTCCAGGTATTCGAGTTTTTACTCCTGTATCCATTTCCCTGGATTAAAGATGACAGAGGGAAAGAGATGTCACTTGCAACATATGTCAATGCCAGAGGGTTGAGGATGTGAGAGAGAGTGAGTGAGAGAGAGATTATTAATCTTGAAGAACGTCGACATCGGGTCTTTGAAGATGAGAGAGTGTGTATGTTTGTGAGAGAGAGAGAGAGAGAGAGGTGATAGCCTTGAAGAACGTCGACATCGGGTCATTGAAGATGAGAGAGTGTGTATGTGAGAGAGAGAGAGAGAGAGAGAGAGAGAGATGATAGCCTTGAAGAACGTCGACATCGGGTCATTGAAGATGAGAGAGTGTGTATGTGTGTGAGAGAGAGAGAGAGAGAGAGAGAGAGAGAGAGAGAGAGAGAGAGAGAGAGATGATAGCCTTGAAGAACGTCGACATCGGGTCATTGAAGAAGATGAGAGAGAGAGAGAGTGAGAAAGAGATAGAGAATGTGTGAGAGAGAGAGATGTTAGTCGTAAATAGCATCCATGTCAGGGACTTGAAGATGAGAGGGGGAGAGAGAGAGATGATAGTCTTTGATTACGTGGACATCAGGTCATTGAAGATCAGGGAGAGAGATATTAGCGGCAAACAACACCGATGCCGCTGGGAGGGGGGAGAGGTAGGGGGTTAAAGGCGAGAGTGAGAGAGAAATAAACTTAATTTTCTTTTTACTATACACTAATATTTTTAATTCTGTAAACAAAAGCTCTTATGCCTGTGCTGAGCGAAGGCGAGTAGAATCAAAACGTTTGTTTTGATGCAGCCCTTCTATACAGTCCAAGCACCTATTTCCGAAAGTATGTAAATGTTAGGGGTTGCTATTCGTTTATTATTTGATGCCGTTCTCAGCACCGTATGGCACATCCACTAGTTGCAGGTATGCATATTTACTTTAGGAAAATTGATGACGTCAGTGAGTTGCTAGGGATGACGTGCGTGTGAAAAAGGACCCTTGATTGGGCCCAACTTCGCCCCCATTTGTTAAGGGCCTTACGTGTTAGGGATTCTCATTTTGTTGAGTACTATCTGCTCGTACTGTTGTTCTCCACACAATAGGAATGCCTTGACATTTCACTTCAAGAAGATTTTGATTTTTGTGCTGGGCTTGACTACTTTTGATTTCCAAATATTCCCCAATGCAAAAGAAAGCTCCACTTTCTTACTTTGATGTTACTGTATGTTTTTTTTTTCAACTTTGACTACATTCCTGCCAAATATGAGTCAACATTTTGTATGTCCATACTTTGCTGTATACGTGCAGGTAGGTTTAAACGTATATGTGTATGTATTGTTGTATGTATGTGTCACGCGGACGCATATTTATGAGTAGCGTATGCATGAATGCGTGTATGTGTATTTCCTGTACACTTAAATAGGTACCTGACTCTGCTCTTTGAGTTATGGAAAGAAAAGACAACGAGGAAGGGAAGGTCTCCCCCACCTCTCAAGCATGGGCTGACCTAGAAAAGTTCCGGGTTTGAACCACGGTGACAGCTCCAGTCTACCCACCTGTAAAAGTTCACTCCTCTTTGAGTTATGGAAAGAAAAGACAACGAGGAAGGGAAGGTAAGGTAGTAAGTCTCTAACTATGGTAGACTACCTACCTACATATGAACAACATATGTTTTGTAGGCGATCGGTGGTAGTCTGTTTAAGGTTTCGCTTTCTTATTCAAATCCGTCACAGCATTGTCTGAGGCCTGTGTTGTCATCAATGTCACCTCTCAGCATCTCACGGAGCATAACTCTTCAACAAACTCATGCCAAATCCTCATGCCCCGTGTCGTCAGCTCAAAGTCTGTCAATGTTTTCCTCATTTCCATCATTTCTTTCTCCGGTTCTCTTCGGCATATGTTGTTGTGGTCTCCCTCTATCTCTTGCAGGTTGAAGATTGCAGAACAAGGACTGTTGTGTAATTATATCAACAAATGGCCTTAGTGTGTGTCCCATCCATCGATCGCCAGCGGCTTCTTCTCCTATTCCACTGGCATCTTGTCTGGTTCTTGTCATATGTTTAACATTTGTCATTTTGTGGCACCATTTCAATCCTTCTGTTTCTACGCAAGCACCAATTTATGAAAGTCTATTAAGTCGCTGTTATTGTTTTCCATGTCTCAGAGCTGTCGTGAGGTGTTTGAAGAATAGGACCGAGGGCAATTAAATTGCGAGTGAAATGCTTGACAGTAGACAGATACAGTTTCGCAATATGAATGTAGACTGTTGTATGACAGTCAGGAGAAAAGATATATATATATATTAAATCTCTTAATTCCTGCCACACTCACAATTTAAATGTCATACACGTTCTCCTTTCCGAGATATATGAAATATCACAGTAAGAAGAAAAGTCAGCATTAAGGTGACAGATGAAATAATAAAGTAATTCTGACCGCTGTAAAATATATTTCTTTATTAAACTGTGATAGTTTCAACCCAGGTTCTGTTCTTGTGTAGTTGTTGCTATGTTGACCCTTGTGTATGTTCTCGTCTTAGTGTACCTTTGTCTGTTGTTAAATATGTCACTTAATAACTGCCTGCCTTGTTTATGTGATGTGTGGTAGTACGTTATCAGACAACTCCAATGCCTGAAATGACTTGACGACTCAGAGTAGACAACAAAAGTTCTTTAATTGTTGTCAAGTAACATATTCACAGCTGGCAACCCTGTGCCTGATTATAAATGGTAATAGCATACATGAGACTTCTACAATGTCCTTCATATATCATGTAACTCACTGTTCATAGACTACTTGATTAACTCTTGATCTACGTTGAATACTGAACACCCTTCACTTCTGATGCTGTCTACTATACACTACTTCTTAATGTGCTGTTCACAATAAATGCAGTATGGTTTTGAAGTAATAATCTGGATTACCACCAGTGCTGGATACTTATTCTATACCACAGCTGTCTTATAAAGTATGCTTCATATGTCTGAACTGGATCACTACTTCGAACACCTGTCTTCGATCACTTGCCCTTGACTAATTATTCGAGAGTTTACATACCATGTTTACTTGAATAATACTGCTGATAATACACTTGGATACAGCTCGACATGAACTTTAATTGTCATGGGAACATCTTTCCCTTTCTGCGAAATGCAGCGGTATCATAACACAGTGATACTTGAGCTGTCCACTAAGTTTCAGATGGTCATACGGTTAGTCTAATTACTAACCTGTTCACACGCTGACGACCATTTTACGAGTGACCCCAACTCTTCCACTTCAGACACTGATTTCCCGTGTTTTGGTGACGTCAGAGCTAAGTCTTACTACTCATAAATTATTCCTACTTAGTCATATCTCAGTTCTTTCCCTTTCCTATCACAAAACCAAAATAAACTATTCATAAGGTCAACAACTAATCCCCCAAAATATATATTGTGTCGGGATTATCTCCCCTGCTTCGAAATAGTGGTTCAACAGTGACCGAACTTAGATTACAATTATGCAGGTCTTCAAAGATATCAGCATTTGCTCAAGATTACTCTTGGCAGAGATAAAAATAGAAGAATGATGATTCTATTTAAGGGAGCGTCACATGATTTTTTTAAAAAGCAACCACAACAACTGAGATAACCTAAGCTGTTATGAACTTATTATTCTCCCGCCCTTTTTATGTGAAAATATTGACTCGTATTTTCTCAGCACCCAGCTGAAGTGATTCAGCAACTATTAATTTAATAGTTTTATTTGGTTATGTATTTAAAACAATATGAGTCATACAGGTGCAGATATACAATTCATTCAATAGCCTGGAGCCACCGCTGCTGTTTGTTCTTTGTGAGAAAATCCGCACGAAGCAGTCACCAGCTCTTGCAATGATGGTTCATGTGTCAAGTTATTAGCAGTGATGAGGTTCCCAGCCTCATATGCTACTGTACATCCACAAGCAAATTACACATATCACAATGCAAATATAAAATGATAAAATGTGCAAAATACAACTTACACCGACGTTTTTTTCAGACGAGCAGAGACCTTCTACGCAGGAAACGTTCGAATAATGTCAGGCAACTAATTTAAGATGCCGTCTCTTTCAGGTGTGTTAGGTGTCTAACTGAGTGCACTTGCAGTTTGATCCTATAACTTAAGGCGCAGTGTGATATCTCTGAGAATACTCTCTTCTAATCTTAGAATTCCCTTCCAGTCCTATGACATGTCCTATATTTGGGTCCTAATATTCTCTGTTGCTGGCTGTCTATGATTCCTTCTTAACAATATTGGAAGTCAGCGAAGTAGTCTTACAAAGCTGAAGAATATAAGCGAAGTTTTTGCCTACTCACCCAGGCTGCTACTTGAAGGAGAACTCCAATCAGGGGCAGTATGTCTTAGCATCTCAAACGCCAAACGAATTGCGAATACGTGTCTTATTTTGATAGGGGTCCCCCCAATACTCTCATGTAGAACATTACTACATGACAACGTAAGATGTTGCTCTTTACATGTGATTTTCAAAATCCATTACCATATACGTTCTTGTAGCTTCCGTTGGTATGTACTATGTTTACAAACTCTCTACTACATAGATATATCACTGATAATATCTTCCAAAACGTTCCTTTCTCGTAGTTGATTATCACAACAAATTTAATCTGCCAGAAGTGTTACATCACTTTCCGTGTCTTAATCTTTTAACACGATTGTCATCTTCTGACATCCCAGTGAAATCGGCCGTGTATTTGGGCACGTCATGTTTGCGAACTGACACCTTATTTCCCAATTACCGTCTTTCATCCATATTGGAAAACCTGAAAAACATGGTTTGGGGCACTTATCTGCTACCAATGTCCCCGTATTAAACGTTTGTTCAATCAACCCGTCTCGCTACTTACTGACACCTTTTCTGTCGGGCGCAAGCTGTTACATAACGTAAACACTTCGACCTGCACAAATAGGAGTCAATGTTGTTTCAGAAACAGGTCAAGCGGACAGGTAATCGTAAGGGAGCGACAAGACATGATAAGAAACCCTTGAACGATGAAAGCGAAAACAACGAATATTTCTACTCTGTGCAAGCACTAGTTTATGGAAGCTGGTATCTTTCTGGTTGTCAGTTTTGTTCTCCATGCTTCGGAGCCATACAATAGAACTGACTTGACAGTCTTAGTTGAAACTTCTAATTTTTATATCTGATTATTAATGCAGCATTATCAGCCATCAAACAGAATCATCAACTATTAAGAAGAAAAACTATAGCTAATTCTAATTTAACATGTCGATGACCTGTACTTTCTTATGTCCTTGTCTTTCAGCTCCTTGATTGAAAACAGAAGCTGGGCAAATTAAAACATGGGTTGAAAGGTCACAGAAACGTGGTCTGAAAATCCATAAAGAAAAACAAAAACAAAAATGACGAGAATAAAGACTGTCAATGGCAGGCAGGTAATTGTTGGAGAAACACTCTTGCCTGATGTTTCATCTTCTTCATTATTTGTCATTGCGCTCCTTACGGAGCATGAAGTCACCATTGGAGCTGGTCTCAGGCAGAAATCATGCACCAAGCATTCACACACTCTTACAGCTATGGTATCTGTGGCAATTTGTTTTATATGATGAGGTTGGCCAGCCTTTTGCACAACCACATATTAGTCACCTTGTACGACTTGGCTGAGGGTGTAGTTGTTCTATTCTTTCTTTCTCTCTTCAGGGACCCCCCGGGGGACTGTACACAGCCTTACAAGTTGTTGGCTCAGATATATTTTTGTCACAGCAGAGTTGGAAGGGCTTGTTCAAAATAGGGAATGAGGCAACTCCTCCTTCCAAACAGCCTATCCATAGACAATAGACTTTATGACAGCCCAGAACAGCTTTGACGAACTGCACAGTACCACATAATGGCATCAAGGTCAGCAAGAGCTGACGCTGTGTGACAGTCGATCAAAGTCAAGTCAAGTCAAGATAGGAATTAAAAAAATCAAGACTAGCTTTCAATTTTGATGGGGGTTTTTTCCCCTTGAATATAGAAAATGTATTTGAATACAAAGAAGATCAAGTTCAAAACACGCATGCAGATCACATGTCCAGGTCATCCTACCATAGGGCTTTGAAACACAGGGTGTTCCTTGACGACCACTGTGTTTAAGACGTTCATAAATTGATGCTTGTCCAGACTACGAAGGTCTTAGATGGTTGGCATCCTAAAAGATGAGAGAGCAGTATTTGGGGCCGATATTCCCCGGCATTTCTGACAGGAGGCCAGATTACCTCCTCCTCTTTTTCCTCTCTCCTTATTGCTCCTAACGATGGAGCTTGAATTCAACACGGTAGTTGGTCTTAGAAAGCTTGCGCTAACTCATTCAGTTGGCAGACAGGATAGTAACGATTCTCCACCGTAGCTAGGCGGTGACGTCGTTCGGAAGGTCCTGGGTTCGATTCCTGGTAAGCCTATCACTTTTGTTGTTTTCCTGTTGTCTAACCTTCTACTTGTCTATTTCTCACGAGTTCCTGAAACATACCTTTGTGTGTTATTTATTTACTGCCACCTAAGGAGTATGGAGTCAATATTACAAGCATTATTACTCCAAGAACGCTTCACCCAGCATATTCATGCTACCTGCATCAGCGGTTTTTCTGACAATTGTTTTACACGACAGGTTGCCGGCCCATCACAACCTCGTTTTGATATCTTTGAGCATTATAAACATAGCTACCGTTGTCATCAGTAGGACATGCATTGCTTAATCTTTGAGACAAGTATATAACTACTGACAAGATCAATTACTCGAACTTGTTCAAAGTAAACCCGGGACACTCAGCGAAGAGCATCCTCTTGAGAGTTTCTGCAGACGGTAGGAAAGGAGACAACGGACGGTGAACAAAGAGGCCAGATTTCGGCGCCAGTATATTTGAACTAAATTTGTGTTTTGTCCCTAATATAAATTTGATTAATTCTCATTCCGTTTTATTTACAACTGTGTATAACAATACGCTAATTTACAAATCGTGAAAATAACTGACGCTTAAATTTTAACATTACATGAAAACTTAATGCAACAGAAACTTCCTTGCGTCAAACATGGGAAAACCATCGTGCTTTCAAAGAGTTAAGTCCAAACAAAAAACAACAAAAACTCGACAACCACCAGTTGACGAAGAGGTGGAGAAAAGACGTTAAAAGGACACACAGTGCGGAAAGCAGATGATAGCATTACAGGACAGTCCTTTTGTCTGGAACCCCCTGGGCAGGAGAAATAGGAGTCCTGAAAACTCGTAGGTAGGAAAATTGAAGATATACATAAAAAAGGAAAAGAGGTCATGGAAAGAACTTGAGCAGGCTGGTAAAGATAGGAGGAGCTTAGTATGGGATGAATGACACCCTGTACTGCACAGGCAGCTCAAATGAAGTGTGTGAGAATTGCAGGACACACACACACACACACACACACATATATATATATATATATATATATATATATATATATATATATATATATATATATATATATATATATATATATATATATATATATATATATATATATAGCGCTTTCCTCTCGCGGCACAATTACCGGGTTCAGACATCGACGCGTGGTAGTGTCACACTCCAGTCGACCCGGCTGTAAATGGGCACCTGACTCTGCTCTGGATAAAGTTAAGACAAAGGCAGCGATCACGGCAACTGGTCACCCCACCTCATTTAAAAAGTTGGACCTAGTATGATGAAGTCTCTAACACTTCCTTCCTCTACGGCAATTTCTGCTACGCATCTACCTACGCAGTCACACAGACATACACTCAGTCAACAAGGCGCGAGTCTCACCCTCATGTTACAATATTGACGTGCTCTGTCTCCTCACCTGAATATCGCAAGCCACAGACACACAACAGTTTTGTCTGGCATTGTACTCAGCTGAACGTGCCTAGAATGTGAAAACACTTATCTCACAGGCTGCCTTGATACACCTGGCGGATCAAAAAAGAATAGGCTTCGGCAGATACGAAATGAGTAGGCCCCGGCAGATAAGATGAGAGTAGGCCCCGGCAGATAAGACGAGAGTAGGCCCTGGCAGATCAGAAAAGATTAGGTCTCGGCAGATCGGAAAAGAGTAGGCATCGGCAGATAAAAACAGAGAAGGTCCAGGTGCAACAACTTACCTACTAACACGGAATAGAGGTTTTGAAACCTTTAATGCGGCTGTGACTTTAGGGATAAATGGGTATTTACATTTACAGACTGGGTAAACAGACTCCGGTATCTGGAGATAGGTATACCTAGTGCCCCTTTATCATATAGAGTTATGACAACTATGTCAGAATCGAAAACGAGGCTGAACGACGTGGACGCCATTTTTTGTCGACAATACTAGGGTTAGTAGCTGGAATAAGCGTCGAGTAAGATTTTTTTTTTTTTAAATTAATGAAGAAAAATATCCTGTTCAACCTCTGATGGGTTATAATTAGGATATATATTGTTTTCAATACCAAATAATATGAACAACTGCCGATGAGAAAGTGGCATCACATTTGTCAAATCATTGTAAATAGGGACAATCACAATTATGCTAATACGTTAAATAAATAAACAAAAAATAAACAAAATCAAGAAGAAACTCTGAACAAGAATTATATTAAAATGGAGGGGTGTAAAGGCCTGGTGGTTCCAGTTATATAACTGACTTTAACAGATATTTAATTGACTTTCATCTGTTAAAAGTCATATGCATTGTAAGAACAGCATCAGACCATCACATTCCCAGACACTAATATTAACATTTGTTCGTGATAAATATTGTTTGACTATATTATGCAGTTCCCTAGGTCTGTCTATTCTTAACACCTCTTCTATATTTATAAGATTATATATACATATATATATATACATACATATATATATACATACATATATATATACATACATACATATACATACATACATACATACATACATGTACATACATACATACATACATACATACATACATACATACATACATACATACATACATACATACATACATACATACATACATACATACATACATATGTATGTATGTACATATGTACATATGTACATATGTATATATATATATATATGTATATATATATATATATATATATATATATATATATATATATATATATATATATATATATATATATATATATATATATATATATATAATATATATATATATTATATTATATATATATATATATAAATATATATATATATATATATATATATATATATATATATATATATATATATTATATATATTTATATTTATTTATTTATTTATTTATTTATTTTATTTATTTATATTTATTTATTTATATATATTTTATATTATTTTATATAATAATATATATAATTATAAATTATATAATATAAATTATATAATTATTATTATTTTATAATTATATAATTTTAATTTATTTATATAATTTAAAATGATAGGTAATAGAATTGTATATTTTTTTATTAAATTTTTTTAATTATAATAAAAATTATATAAAAAATTATATAATAAATTGTATAAATATTATTGTGATATAATAATAAAAATACATATATATATATATATATATATATATATATATATATATATATATATATATATATATATATATATATATATATATATATATATATATATATATATATATATATATATATATATATATATATATATATATATATATATATATAATAAATTATATATAAAATAAATAATAAAATAAAAAACTATAATAAAATCTCCGGTCCAAAATATGTAATTAGATTTTGTTAAAACTATCTGTACATAGTCGCATTTTTAATGAAAAATTAAACTGTTGTGATCATCTGGTCTAGTAAAACTGTCAGTGTCTACAACAGTCATTCGCCAGTTTCCACATTTCAAACTAGGTAAATAGTTCAATTCGATGGGAGTATGTTTTTTCCTAAGTGTTGCAATTCTAACGGAATATTTGTTGCTAAATAGTGGAATTCTAACGGAATATAAAATTCAACGCAGTATGTGTTAAAAATCCACGCTACTGATTCTTTTCAATAAAACGGTAAGTAAACTAGTTTTCTTCTTTTTTGTTTTGTTACTTCAAATACAAAGAATAGTACAAATATGTGCTACTGTATTTGCATCTAATTTTATTTCAAATTATTAGCTAACCTAAACGAAATGGCAAATTGGGTCCGAAACTCATGATCGGGTCCATTTGCCTGCACTACGGGTTCGACAGAAAATGGCGGCCAAATTTTAGTTGTCGTAACTCTATATGAATCTAGGAGCACTAGGTATACCGTATGTCATCGATTCTAAGGCGTATTTTTTTCCTCTTCACAATTTTAACGTCGCTGAAACTGGTGTGCGCCCTCGCAATCGATGGCGTATTATAAACGCTGTCAAAAGAAAGTTGCGGGAGGGGCAGTCGTCGGGCGAAGGGGGATCGCCAAGCAGTGTGGGTATAGAAGATGGGGTGGGGGTGGGATTTCATAATTGTATGTACCGGATTGTGTCTTAAAAAACGTACGGTAATTCTAAAAACAAAAAGATGTTGTGCAGTTGACATTTTTATAAAAATAAATGTAAAAGGTCAAGGTAATCCCAAAATCAGATAATTGCGACTTCCCGTGGGGGGGGGGGAACAGGGGGGGGGGGGGGGGGGGGTGGTTGTGCAGGTTGGGGGGGGGGGTCCCATATTCAGATACTGGCGTAGGGGGGGGGGGGGGGGGGGGGGGGGGGGGGGGGGGGGGGGGGGGAGTGGGGGGGGGGGGGGGGGGGTGGGGAGGGGTGGGGGGAAAATTAGGGAGACTTGAATCGGCTTGAAGTAACGAGGGGGGGGGGGGAGGATACGGGGGGGGGGGGGGGGTTGGAAGTGTATAGACTTCGACATACTAGGTCCAACATCCAGAGGTGGGGTGACCAGTTCCCTTCTTCGCTGCCTTTTTCCTTCCCTGACTCAATCAGCAGAGTCGGGGACCCATTTACAGCTGGGTAGACTGGAGCGTGTCGGTACCGTGATTCGAACCCGTCGCCATTGCCAAGAGAGACCACTGCTGTTAATAAATGTACTTAATTTAAAATGCTTTCTTTTCATGTCTAGGTCTTGGCTACAGTATAATTGAATGACCGTCCGATTGGCTTAATGGGGTAGAGCGCTGTTCTGTTGCGGCACAGTTACTGGGTTCCGGGATCAAAACCTGGTAGCGTCAAGCACCAATCGAACTAGCAGTGAAATGGTACATAACTCTGCTCTTGAGTTAATGAAGGCAAAGGCATCGAGGAAGGGAATTGGTCACCCGACGTTATGAAAAGCTGGACATAGTATGGTGAAGTCTCTAACATTTCACTCGCCTCCTACGGGACTCCCTTTACTTGTTCCGGTATAACTGCTGAGCTATTAAAATGTGATCAGTTTTATCGGTAAATTTATCTAATGTCTGACCTCTGCTTTAAAGGCAGAAGAAGCGTTTGAGAGGAAGAAACGTTTGAGAGGAAGAAATGTTTGAGAGGAAGAAAGGTAGTGAGGAAGAAATGTTTGAGTGGAAGAAATGTTTGAGAGGAAGAAATGTTTGAGAGGAAGAAACGTTTAAGAGGAAGAAACGTTTGAGAGGAAGAAATGTTTGAGAGGAAGAAATGTTTGAGAGGAAGAAATGTTTGAGAGGAAGAAAGGTAGTGAGGAAGAAATGTTTGAGTGGAAGAAATGTTTGAGAGGAAGAAATGTTTGAGAGGAAGAAACGTTTAAGAGGAAGAAACGTTTGAGAGGAAGAAATGTTTGAGTGGAAGAAATGTGTTGGGGGGGGGGGAGAAGGAAACGTTTGAGAGGAAGAAATGTTTGAGAGGAAGAAACGTTTGAGAGGAAGAAATGTTTGAGAGGAAGAAATGTTTGAGAGGAAGAAATGTTTGAGAGGAAGAAATGTTTGAGAGGAAGAAATGTTTGAGAGGAAGAAACGTTTGAGAGGAAGAAATGTTTGAGAGGAAGAAATGTTTGAGAGGAAGAAATGTTTGAGAAGAAGAAACGTTTGAGAGGAAGAAACGTTTGTCTCTTTCTTTTAGCTAGGCGCAGCCGGCTGAACCTAGACACAAGGTCGTTAGGTTATATTAGGGCGCATGTCCAAATATTAGAGGCCCAGTGGTCTGGTATCGTGGTTCATAGAAATTGTTTACTTGGACACGAATAAATCTTACTGGGCTTACATAAATATGCTGGAGACGAGTTCTTCTGCGTCTAAATCTGCGCAGGAAAACATCTGCATGTTGTGTTTATTATTGCTTCGTATTGCGCAACATCTGACTTAACATTCGACTGCGCATGCTCCGTTGTTGCACACATTTATTAACTCGCGTTTCTTGTTCACCTTTGTATTTATAGCAGTCTGGTTTATAGCAGCCTGGTTTATAGCAGTCTGGTTTATAGCAGTCTGGTTTATAGCAGTCTGGTTTATAGCAGTCTTACTTACTTATGTCCCTCCAGAACTCGTCTTTAATTCCTTGTCATTTATTTATTTCTTTCTCTTTCATTCTTTCTTTCTTGCTTTCTTTTTCGGTTTTGCGTGATTTACGAACAGAAAAGTTATCAATTCCCGGGGGGGGGGGGGGGGGGGGGGGGGGGGGGTAGGAGGAAGGTTACAGTTCTGAGTTCCTTTAAGCCAGGGTTTCTTAGCCCGTGGTACATGGACCCTTGGGGGATGTCGATGGATTTTATGGGGTCCGTGTGCAGTATCTACAATTTAAAATGTAAGATTTTAAATTATTCTTTTATGTAAGTTCTTTTTTTTTTATTTAAGAAGCAGTCCGTAGCATTCATTGTCCAATCAAATTGGTCTATAGCCTTTATTGGACAATTTAAGGTGTCCATAGCCTTCATTGGACAATCAAAGCGGCCCATAGCCTTCATCGGACTATCAACGGGGCCCATCGCCTGCATCGTACAATCAAAGGGGCCCATAGCCTTCATCGTGTGCGTCCAAAGGTACGCAAACGGGGGTTCAACTGGTACACGGCAGAATTTTTAAATTTACGTTATCTTACTTTCTTTTAGCTGAAGAAAATGATTCATTAAAACTGAATGGCGAATGGTGTGAGAATAGCGTACAGCAGAATTGCACATATGTTTACTTGTGTGTTTTCAATAACAAAATAGTAAGCATGAAAAACGTGCTTTCTTCATTAGATAACGTGCATGGTTCGAAACGTTGTCATATCCGTTGTCATCGACTACAAATTGCATGCCACATGACTAGTAACAAACTGTAGCCGGGAGTCGGACTTCTAAAATTTCCGGAGTCGGAGAAACTTGTTGTCGACTCCACAGCCCTGTTGTTATTATTAACTGTTTTTGTTCGTCCGCCATCGTTCTGATTTGCTCTGGTAGTTATATGTTAATTCTTGTTATTTCCTCTTACAATGTTTCCACCAGTGCCCCATTCTCCGAGCTGGTAAGATGTTTTGTATAGAGAATGTGTTCTCGGAGAAAATGGAATTATAGGCGGAATTGTCTCACGTGGTCTCTGCCAAAAAATACTTGTCGGAAAATAATCGCACGCAATGCATACCCTTGCGTCCCCCTCTCCCCAGTTCCACACACACGTTTAATACCTATGACACTTCATCTTTTCATTCGGGTTTTTTTTTTCGGTGATTAGCTCGCAGCTTACGTCATTTCACAAGAACTCATACACGGCTGCTGGCCCGGGTTCCGTAGATTCTGCCAGGCCTTAATCACTCCATGATATGCAGACTTGTTCATGCGTTTTGTCTCGCCTCATTTCGTGATGTTCCGTTGTCTTGGGAATTGTTAACCGGGGCAGTAGTCTCAATATTCTGCTTTATGTGCTGGCAGATGCAGGAAGGCTGACTCTAAATATGTCACTGATATATCTACCAGGTGTAACTTTCTCTTCAGCTCTCGTATTATCATTATTATATCTTGGTAGTCATTCTCGTATTCGGCCATTGAAATATCTGCCAGTTGTAAAGCTTTCTCTCTCTCGCTATCTCTTTCTCTCACTATCTAAGTCGCTATTTCAGTCTCTCTCTCTTTCTATCTCTCTCTCTCTCTCTCTTTTCTCACTCACTCTGTCTCGCTTCATATCATTATACCTGGAAAGTTAGTTTAATACCTGCCAGTTGTAAAGCCTTCTTTCTCTCTCTCTCTTTGTCTCTTTCTGTGTCTCCCTTTCTCGCTTCGTGGTGTTATATTTGGGTAGTCTATCTCGACATTAGTGTAATATCTACCACGTGTAACGCTTTATCTATCTATCTATCTATCTATCTATCTATCTATCTATCTATCTATCTATCTATCTATCTATCTATCTATCTATCTATCTATCTATATATCTATCTATCTGTCTATCTATCTGTCTGTCTGTCTGTCCGCCTTCCTGCCTGTCTGTCTGTCCGCCTACTTGCCTTTCTGTCTGTCTGTCCGCCTTTCTGTCCGCCTTCCTGCCTGTCTGTCTGTCCGCCTTCTTGCCTGTCTGTCTGTCCGCCTTCCTGCCTGTCTGTCTGTCCGCCTTCCTGCCTGTCTGTCTGTCCGCCTTCCTGTCTGTCTGTCTGTCCGCCTTCCTGTCTGTCTATCTGTCCGCCTTCCTGCCTGTCCGCCTTCCTGCCTGTCCGTCTGCCTGCCGGTCTGTCTGTCTGCCTGCCTGTCTGTCTCACAGCCTGTGTGCCTGCCTGTCAGTCTGTCTGTTTCTCTGTCTGTCTGTCTGTCTGTCTTGCTTCACATCATTCTAACCCGATAAATGTTTTGTTTGTGCTTTCGTTGCTGTCTTCAGCTGCTTCCAGTCTAACAGTCTGACATTAAATTAAAATACTTACAACTTATTATTCTTGTACCAATTTATATGTTTTATTTAAGTTCGTTAACATTACAGTTAATAAAACTGTATAATGCACTTTCAACATGTACCTACAGCAATCACTTAACACCTTTCCGCTCATGCGCGGTGTCCAGGCCCTCAACAAAAACATGCCAAACCCTTCTGTTCTGTGCCATCCTTTCGAAGTATCCTTTTATGTCTGTCTCCAGTTCTTTCTTTTTTTGGTCTCACTTCTATTTCTCTTACCCTGGAGATTCAAAACCAGGGACTGTCTTGTAATGCTATCTTTTCTTGATATGTGTCCTATTAAACTTCACCGTCTTATCTTCACCGCCTGTTCCACAGGTGTTTGTATGGTTCTTCTCTCCATCATTTCCACATTATTGACCGGGTCATAGTATAAAATTTCTTGTATTCTACACAATCACCCATTTAGGAAAGTCTGAATCTGTCTATGCATAGATACAGTACAGGTCACTAATTTGGCTTGTTGTTCAGAACAGAAATGTCGACCGCTTATTTTCTTTACCTTGAGCGACTAACTACTTTCGTAATTTTCGTTCGTTTGGCCGCAGATGCCACTCGATATTTTCTTACTATATTTTTTTATTTTACATTTCTCCTATATCGCAGAATAGATGTGCCTAAAAAATGCCGCGTTGTGTAATTTCGGCAATAAAAATTACAGGGCTTATGGGTAAAAATAGTCTTAGGAGCAGAGCACTCAAAACCTGTACAGTCTCGTAAGAAATGCACTTTCAAAACAAAACAAAAACAAAAAGGTTTTGTTGTATCAACTAAACCAGCCACTCCTAGCATTAACGCAGTATTAAATAATGTACATCGTTGTAAAATAAATAATTACACAAACTCTGGAAAACAGCGCGACACACAATAGTAAGGCACGAGGTGTGTGTGTGAGTCTGTGTATATTGCTCCGCGGCTCACTAGTACTACTTTTGGCTATGTGGAGTTTTTCGCGTTCACCTGGTGTTACTCGGTATCACAAAGCATAGTCACGTTGTGAAAAATTGCGTTTGAGCTAACAAGATTTCACATTTTGGTGATTTAAATCCCTCATTTATCTACTAGCGTCCGATTGTCACAGTGGTTAGAGCTCTGGCTTTTCGCGGCAGAGGTGCTGGGTTAGAAACGCGTTGGCGTCACGCTCCAGTCTAACCCAGCTGTAAATGGATAACTGACTCAGCTCGAGAGTTAGGGAACGAAAAGGCGGCGAGGAAGGAAACTGGTCACATCCACCTCTCGATATTGGACATAGTATTGTGAAGTCTCTAACACTTCACTCCCCTACAGCAATATGTACTATGACACTACCTTTATTTTATATTTATCTACCGCTTATGAACAGAGTTACGCCTTACAGACACGTGTTTTAACAGAAGAGACTGTACTTGAGATAGCTACGTCATTGATGACATAAACCATAGTCGCAGATGTTTGTGTTTTCGGTTTCAGTGTTTCGTCAATATTCTTATTAGTTATTATATGATTATTCTTGTAAAGTACAATGTTTAGGTGCTCTGAATACTGTAGTACCACTTGTGAAAATGCATGGCATTTCATCGAGAATGAAATATGCTGTAAAGATGATGCTCATTAATAATAGTTCAAGTGTAGATTGTTGGAAAGGGATAGAATTATTTTCGAACTTCGATACGGGGGAGATAGGGAGGGGGGGGGGGGGGGGGGGGGGGGGGGGGGGGGGGGGGGGGGGAGGGAGGGGGGGGGGGGGGGGGGGGGGGGGGGGGGGGGGAAAGGAAGTTTAAAAAATTGAACTCCCTACGGATTCAGGCAGATATAGTTCAACAGTAGGGTGTGGTTTATTTACCTGGTGCCCAGACTGTGCTGCGCCACGTGGGAAGGCGAATATATCTTTTAAAAGTCTAGCCTTTTGTGAAATTTGGAGGATCGTTTCTAAGGTGTAACCGCTTGCGCCGGGAAAGTTTGCCCTTTCATGATCCGAGAATTGCGGCGAATTTAAATTTTGAGAATAATGCGGCCATAATTTAACGGATTCAGGCAGATATAGTTCAACAGTAGGGTGTGGTTTATTTACCTGGTGCCCGACTAGGAACCACTGTCAGGCACGTGTTCGCCACGTGGGAAGGCGAATATATCTTCTATTTTCTGACATTGGTCACACCTGAAATTTGGAGGATCGTTTCTAAGGTGTAACCGCTCTGGCTTTTGTTGTAGCGGAGCACACTATAGTCTGTGTCCTACTTCATGACTGAGAATAATGCGGCCAGAATTTAAACTGAGAATAATGCGGCCAGAATTTAAACCGAGAATAATGTGGCCAGAATTTAAGCCGAGAATAAAGTGGCTAGAAATTAAGCTGAGAATAATGCGGCTAGAATTTAAACTGAGAATAATGCGGCTAGAATTTAAACTGAGAATAATGCGGCCAGAATTTAAACTGAGAATAATGTGGCCAGAATTTAAGCTGAGAATAATGCGGCTAGAATTTAAACTGAGAATAATGCGGCCAGAATTTAAGCTGAGAATAATGCGGCCAGAATTTAAGCTGAGAATAATGTGGTCAGAATTTAAGCCGAGAATAATGTGGCCAGAATTTAAGCCGAGAATAAAGTGGCTAGAAATTAAGCCGTCAGCAAGATTTCCCCTCTACGTACTTCAGGGTGCTCAGAGATAACAACAATCATACACATGAGGTAAGCAACAAAACAACAACCAATTCATCAACAAATTGTAAAGAGAAAGTTAAAATGAGTAGTTCATATCCTCAGGAAACAATAAGCGAGAATTAGACATGCCCTTAGTTAGAACCTACAAGCAGCAAGTGACGAGGTCAAGGAAAACCTGGAAACATGAGGTGGATCGGTAAATGAGGAATCCATCGCAACAAACGTCTCACGCGCATAAGACAAGACAATATCCCGTAATTAAAATCGCTTTATGAGCTTATTGATCCACGCGGTACCAATATGGCTGATGATATTTAAGCCTGAGATTCATGATCAAGCATAGAAATGGAAATATGAAGACTGAACGCTAACGTTGCCTACACGATCATTGGCTATACAGATTCGGTGTCAATACAAGTGTTATTAACTCATGATGTTTGTGATTTTGTTTCGAACCAACCCTGGTGTCTTGAGGTGAGCTGAACTGCATTTGTGTATTGAGATAAAGCATATCGAACTCGCATCTTGAGATAAGAATATCTGCACGCGTGTCTTGAGATAAGCATATCTGAACTCGTGTTTTGGGGTGAACAGATCTGCACTCGTGTTTTGAGGTGAGCATACCTGCACTCTTCTATGTATGTGAGCGGATCTGCACTTTTGTTTTGAGGTGAGCAGATCCAAACAGTGTGCCTCTGGGTACACCCCATGTTATTAGAGTTTAAAGTTGCTCAAGGCATTTAGGGACACCCAATGTGTGTGTGTGTGTGTGTGTGTGCATGTGTGTGTGTCTGTGTGTGTGTCTGTGTCTGTGTGCGTGTCTGTGTGCGTGTGCTTGTCTGTGTCTGTGCGTGTGTAAGACCTGTGTGTGTCTGTGTCCGTGTGTGTCTGTGTATGTGTGTGTATGTGTCTGTGTGTGTGTCTGTGTGTATGTGTGTGTCTGTGGGTGTGTCTGTTTGTGTCTGTGAGTGTCTGTGTGTGTCTGTTTGTGTGTCTGTGTGTTGTCTGTGTGTGTCTGTATGTGTGTCTGTATGTGTGTCTGTGTGTGTCTGTATGTGTGGCTGTGTGTGTCTATGTGTATGTGTGTGTTTCTGCGTGTGTGTCTGTGTGTGTCTGTATGTGTGTCTGTATGTGTGTTTGTGAGTGTGTCTGTATGTGTGGCTGTGTGTGTCTATGTGTATGTGTGTGTTTCTGCGTGCATGTCTGTGTGTGTGTGTCTGTGTGTGTCTGTATGTGTGTCTGTGTGTGTGTCTGTATGTGTTACTGTGTGTGTCTGTGTGTGTCTGTGTGTATGTGTGTGTTTCTGCGTGTGTGTCTGTGTGTGTCTGAGTCAGTGTGTGTATATGTGTCTGTCACGGGTTGCCTCCCCTCTGCTCTGCAGTAGTGGTCCAACACTGGCCAAAAATTAGAGTAACTGATGTGGGTCTTCAAATGTGTCTACATTCGCAGAAGATTACTCTTGGCAGAGTTGTAGGTAGAAGGATAATGATGCTTCTACATCAAGGGAATTCTCACAAGACATTCAGAAAAGTGAGAACAAAGCTGCATGAGACTGAGCAAATGTTAACTCTAGTATCTGTCGTCAACTTTTGTGAAGGATGGAGTTTTTTTATAATTTGTTAGCTAATTAAAGTATCAGCTGAGTTAATTCAGCGAAATTCCTTATTATTATGTATTGGCTCTATAGATGTAAATATATATTAAAGAGTCTGATACATACGTACGCTCTCATAACAATAATAATTGAATCAACTATAAATTTGAAAAAAAAACACGTAACAAATTTAATAATCAATTATTCTGTAACAGTTTAAAATAAATATGAAAAGGGTTGGTGAAATTTAGCTACAAAGTGTCTTCATAGAAACTTGCTAGGGGAATTATAAAAGTCCGTTAATTCACCTTTTAATAAGCACTTAGCTCTTAAATTGACTGAGTACTGCCGCAGGTGTTTCGTCAAGTCTTTTGTGATGAGGGCACTTCTCTACACAACTCGTCCAATGTAGGTGATTAGTGTCGAATCCCAGCTCTTGAATTACTATCTAGTGGAGTAGAAACTCTTACTACCAACTTGGGATCTACAATCTCCTGGCACAAATGAATGGACACAGCAACTTATATTAGATGCTTCGAGCACTTCGAATGAAGCCGCGGTAGCATAGTGGTTAGTGCACTGGCTTCCTATCGCAGTGGTCTATGGTTCGATCCCCAGATGAGGTGGGATTTTTTTAGGCCACAAACGGCTCCTGGGTCGACCCAGCCCCAAATGGGTACCAGAGCAACTCTGGCAAGGTTAAGGCGGCCGGCGTGATGCCGACCACATCACCCCTAGTGTGCCGACGGTCAAGATAATATGGGCCTAACACCATATTCCCAATATGCCTCAATGGGCGTGTAACGGGTTCCTTTACCTTTTTTTTCGAACACTTGGTCTGGGGGTAAATTTAGAATCCCTCTTATGACGGGTGCTTTGAATTCTAGGTATACAGTCTTGGTATTTAAAAATGCGGGTTTTCTTTTAAGTTTCAAAGATGCCCAAATACTTCGGTCATGTCCTTTTAATTTGGAAGTCTGTCCGATTTTTCTCTGGCTCCTGGAGTTGCTCTTTTGACGTTGTAATGCAGTCTTAGTCTCCAAATTTGCTAGGTTCTATTCTCATTTCTTCCGTCAAGCTTCCACATGGGGTTTCCGACAAACTTGCCTATCAGAGCTATTGTTTATTTCTGTCACGGGTTGCCTCCCCTTAGCTCTGCATTAGTAGTCCAACAGTGGCAAAAACTCAAAGAGTAACTAATGTGGGTCTTCAAAGGTGTCTACCTTCGCTCAAGATTACTCTTGGCAAAGTTGTAGGTAGAAGGATAATGATACTTCTACATCGAGGAAGTTTTCACAAGATATTCAGAAAAGCGAGAACAATACTGCATGAGACTGAGCAAATGTTAACTCTAGTATCTGCCGTCAACTTTTGTGAAGGACAGGGTTTTCTTATAATTCGTTAGCTCGTTCAAGCCTCAAGCTGAGTGTTAAGTTATTTTATATTCACAAAAGGGGAGTTAAATGTTTCAGATCCTCACATGTGCGTCTAGTATTTTGTACACGCACATTTGAGCACATCTCGGTTAATTGTATGTTATATTATTTGCGTACGACTGGTGAATGTTATCTTGCCATGTACATTTGTGCCATGTCTACGCTATTGAAGATGTTCTGAACTACTGTTATAAGTCTCGTCAAGAATAAAATATGTTATCGGCCATAACTCTTCCAACGAGTGCAGAGTTTATACGTTACCAGTTGGTCATGCCATGTTGACCCATCCAGAGTTACCGGGTTCCATCATTATTATTCAGATCATCAACATACGCCAAATTTAAACGGCCCACATCATATTCGCGTTACAAAGAAATACGTCGGCCACATGTTGTAAGCCCGACAGCCCTGACAACATCATTGTCAATGTTAATTCAAAAAAAGAAAAAATGCATCGGTAACACTGAGTTAATTCAGCGAAATTCCTCTTATAATTATATGTCGTAAATTTTATCAGATAGGTAATAGATGTTTATAGTCCTGTCTGAGCAAAGGTGATAGTGATAACTATGTGAGAGTAAGGTGTAAGAAATAGTTTTTCTCACGAGGTGATAGTGTAAGAGAAAAGAACAGTCTCTGGATTGAATAATTTCTCTAATCCAGCCTATCTGTACGATTATATTTAAAATCAGACGCACTTTCTCTCCTTATACAAAATACAAGTTACACGGCACCCACGTGCACACAATTCTGTGACAAATACGCACAAATGTGAAAAACAACTATGGATAACAGATAGGGTAGGGGTTGACCAACACAATAACTTAAGGTTTATTAAGTTTATTTATCACTAGAACTTTACAACATAAATCATATACATCAATAGATCATGGTTTACAGACAAAATGAAAATTAATCAAATAGGTTCTCCCATCAGGTAATGGAAAAGAAAAAGAAGATCCCAACAGAGTTTAATTAACCCAAGAGATCAAAAGTTAACAATAAGTGTATGGAATAGTCAGTAAAGAAAACAAAGAACAAGTTCCTAATTAATCTATCCCGTAAATACTCAGGTTAGTGAGAACAAAAAAGAAAAGATTTGTATGATAGTGGTAACAACAGAAAATTATGTTACTCTCTTACAGTTCATTCAATCCTTCATACTGTGGCCACATTCATATTCGCTTACCCAGTAGTTGTCGAAGGCATTCCGTGGAAATAAACACTAATAAGTAATAAGACTATTCAGTGTAATATTAATTTTTGCCAAATCCAGCCCCAGACTAGCCGTAGTTGCTGACTGCAAATTTCACGGTAGTCGCTGGAGTTGGTGATTTAATTGTTTTCCTGGATAAATACTGTATCTCTGCCTTCAGTTGGTTGGTGTAAGGTTCATACGTGGTGATAGCCGACATAGGAGGAATAATACATATATAATTCCTGTGTTGTCTAGCCTCTGGTTGCTGAGACACTATGTTAAATTACACAAATGTTGCTGACAATATATTTTGTCACAGCTGGCTGATGAGGTTTATATAGGTAAAATCTGGTATAGTTCTGGTCCAGTTAACATTTACAATTATTGTTCTAGTTTGGTCTCTCTCATACAATGAAGAAAATGGACCGCACAGGTCATAGCCCGAAGACTCAACAATATTATAAAGTTTCTTGTTGCTTATACACTTATAAGACCAACGGACCATACGACCATAGTTCATAAGACATAAGTTTACATGACCATAATTTCATATGACCCTAAGACCGCTAATTCGCTGGGTTTTTGATCAGCCTAAATTTTAGGAAAGACATATAAACATTTAACCAAAATATCAATATTATATCTAACACGTGTTAAGGTAAGACCTCTTTAACCACTATGTTACTAAATTAGATTATAAACCACAAATGTCTAGCTTATCCTATCGCTTTTAACGCGTGAAATAAACACTAGTCATTTATAAAATTACACAAAATGGATATAAGTAAATAATATATACCGTCAGTAGCCAGTTATTTAATGTATGTACTAGTCAATTATGGCATCTATTTCTGGAGAATAGCGAGTAATTAAATTTACTTTACAGCTGGAGAAATTTAGCTATATGTTATTTAATACGCTATTCAATTTAACACAGAAAATCCAAGTGAAATATAATGAAAAACTTTTAACACACTAAATCACTTAACGGCTAGTATATAAATTACCGCAAACAGAGAAAGATGGAAACAATTAAACGAATCTAAGCATTCACTTTGTACGAAAAATCTTAGTATATCGAGCTAGCTATTTCAGAAAATTCTCTGAGCAACTGATAATATCTTTTGGGGAGACGGGATATATATCCATAGATGCCGTTCTTTCGCTCATCGATGCGAAAGTCGCACCTACGGCCAGGGCCGGGCACATCTACGGTTCGATTCCTGAATGAAAGGTTTTTTCTTCACCTCTGCCGACCGACAACCTTTGGCTTATCTTTCATTCTCCCCGCCTGCCGCATATCAGCTACGTAAGTTAATTCCCCTGAAAATGTAACAATCCAAGGTACGTCTCAGACTTATCGCCCTTGATTCTTCAAAGAAACTGTTAACGCCTGGCCTCTGCCCGCGTGTTTCCCTGATCAAAGAACGATTACGCCGTGCTGCGCACTTCGCTCTGTTCCACCGTGCTTAATTGCCAGACGGCTTGCGTGTTAATTGCGATAGTGAATCAGGCGTTAATGTAGCAAAAAAAATATAACCCTAGATGGGGGGGGGGGGGCAAAAGTGGACGGTCACTGCTGCACTATTTACACATGTGACATTATACATAGCTCTGTTTAAGTGTATTTAAGAAATTGTCTGAGACACACGGTTGTAGTACATTCAAAATGACTAAATCAACTTTAGATTTGTCTTTATACAAGTAACACATTATTTAATAATCAATTATGTTTTAACAGTTATAAAAATGAATAATTTTTTAACAAACAATAGTCGTCATCGAGTGATGTTATGGAATTAAAGATTGGATAGTTCACTTGGCAGCTTTTATGTTCTACTTAGCTGCCAATGCGTTTGTCTGTTCTGCTCCAGTTTGAAAGTTGCAGCGCGTTCCAAAAAGTGTCAGGGAGTAACTGCTAAGCTGGTCCCGCGTCTCTAAGACCCGCCTGACGATGGTGTTTAGCGTCGACTTCAGGCCACTTATACCCTCACTTGTTCCAGAGATAGTTCCCTCAGCTGGTACCACCAAGAAAGAAGAGAAACAAATACCCTCTGAGTATTGAGTTTCACATACTTATGTGCTCCACTCTATTCATTTCACCATCCTATCTACCTCAGAACTTTTACCCTCGCTGAGAATTAATATTAATCCCATTGAGCGGAAAAATATTCATTACATCTAGGTTGAATAGATTTATATTTACCTTTACATTGGTTGAAAAGGTTAATAATATAAATTGAATTTGTTTCCCTATATATCTACCATGTTTGAAAATGTCAACATTATAGATTGAATATGTTTACATTTACATCTACTCTGGTTGACAATGTTAATAATAGATTTTGTACATCATTTCTTTCATCATTCACTCCCTGCTCCATATGGAACTTGGGACTACCTGTGCTTTTGGTTCTCTGTAAGAAACTCGCAATAAAGCAGTCACCAGCCCTGGCAGTGGTGGTTCATGAAATTACCATCCTCTATGCTGAGGTTGCCAGCCTCAAATGACTTGGACATCCACTAGCAATTTTCACATATTAATATTCACATGTCAGTATACACATATTAGTTCACATGTTAATAATGCAAAATATAGAATTTAAAATGTACAACTTACGCCAATCTTTAAGCTCACAGACTGCTGTGAGAAATAGTTTAAGGCAGCTTGACGATGCCTCTTACACGTGGTCTGAGTGTTGTTATTTTAGCAATAAGTTCCCACTTTGACTTTGTGTTACAGTTTCCTCAGATTCCGGTTTTCCGTGTTAAAATGGTATAGTTCTCCTGGACTATAAGTCTTCAAGCTGCTGAAACAAGGTCAGGTCAGGTAAATAAAATCTGCTGCTATTCTTAACTCTGGCAATGTCTGGTTGTCTTCTTGGCGCCAGGTGAATTTTCACAGTGTTCTAAACTAACTAAAGTGTCAGGTTATATTACACTTTGCTACCCCCGCAGTACTTTATTACGATTTAGGTAGGGTCCGATCAGGAATTTGGTTCTTCCTATGTTTCGAATGCCCTTCAATCGTTTAAAAACCTGTGGTTTTGGTGGGATCATTCAAAATATTTCTTCTAGGAAATTTCTGTGCGTTAATGCAAAGGTCATCTCTTCCATATATGGAAGTGAGATTTCCGTAAATTCTCGTCAGTGAATACAAATAACTTCTTACTTTTATCTCAAGTAATATCTTCGTAATACTTCTATCCGGATGCTATTACCTCATTCCGTCTTCCATGTGCATGTCTGTAATATGTCCGCAGATGGGCAATTTATCTCCCTGTCCTTGTGCAAACACCGACCCTCGTGTAACCATCTGAGCTGTGATTCTTCACGACAGTAATTAGGGAATGCCAATCGCCATATCGGCGCTAAATAAACTGGCTGGGCGTACGTCGTGCTAATCCGGCGCGGCCAAGGAATGGTAAACGAGAATTTTACCAACATGACTGTCGATCAATATTGCATCACTAGTCTACTCTCTCAGCAGGGATGGTCAGGTAACAGACACGACGAATTATTACTGAGGTGTAAGGTGATTAGAGAATGCTAATATCAGCTTGATAGCAGAGAAAGAAATGTCTAACTGCCGATCACGGACATTTCACGTCATCAGTACTCACAACAAATGTATCTGACTACTGCCGGAGAGGAGAAGAGATTGACCCAATTATTATGTGACAATTTTCTGCCCTCGATTGAACAAATACTGCTCTTAGAACTAGGGGGTCGGGGTGTTAATTTTAATTCTTCCCCGCGTGTTTAAACTTATCAGTTAAAATTTAAACCCATGACGTATCTTCAGATATGGCATGATTACTTCCGATGCTATTACACAGACTTGCCAACACATCTGTGATCTCATCTCTAATGATTACCACGCTCATTATGTCTCTTCAGACATGTTTTATCGGTAATAAAGACGCAGATAATGTCTGGGCAAAAATGATAAAGTGATTATCACGCGTACTTAAATCTTTCAAGCTGACGCGACCACTTAAGCGATTACAATTAATCCTTAAGATAGTCAATTACCCGTGAAATAACACTATTTCAATGCGAGAATTGGTATAGCAATTTAGGGAGTGTCAATGGCACGAATTCATTTGCGAAAAAGGAAGAAATAAATGGATAATGTAGGAGAGAAAGAACAAATGTAAAAGGACACCCACAAATACTGTCACAGTGTCTGTGTGTTTGTCTGTGTGTGTGCGTGCGTGTGTGCACGAGTGTGCGCTTGTGTGCACGAGTGTGCGCTTGTGTGCGAGTGTGCATGTGCGCGTGCATACGGGTGTGCGCACGTGTGTGCGTGCGTGCGTGAGTGTGTGTGTGCGCGCGCGTGCGTGCGTGTGAGTGTGTGTGGGGTGTGTGTTTGTGTGTGTTTGTGTGTGTGTTTGTGTGTTTGTGTGTTTGTTTTGGTTTCTTGAAAAACGTGTATGTTTGTACGCTGTGTGATGCGCGTATGCATGTTAGTGCGCTGTGTGAAGTGTGTACAGATAGCTGTACGCTGTGTCATGTGTATACGGATGTTAGTATGGTGTGTGATGTGTGTACGGATGTCAGCACTCTGTGTGAAGTGTGTACGGATGTCATTTCGCTGTGTGAAGTGTATACGGAATGTCATTTTGCTTTGTGACGTGTGAAGGATGGTTGTATGCCATGTTAAGTGTACAGATTCCAGTACGCTGTGTGAGGTGTGTATGTGTGGTGGGTTTAGATATTATGAATGTTGGTGTTATTGTTATAGTGTAACTGAGTGAGGTCAAGCTGTGAAGGCCTCTGAGTCTAATAGATAATAAGGGTGTGTTCTCAGAGAATCTTTCTGCTACCACCCTAAGATCTCACTCAGACTTATTTTTGACTAGTATGTCTGACAGCTACGTCTAATGTCTAGGGTAATGAAATTGTGAGATATAATAAAATGACAACAAATACACTTAAGAACTCTATGAAAAGTAATTAACAACACCCAGAGTTAAGTTTAAAATGTGAAATCTTTTTTAAAATTTATTTGTTCCAGTATCACAATTTTGTGTATACCGGAATATTGAACTCAAAATAATAATTCAAAGTATTTACATAAAATTAATTCAATTTATAACTGAGTATATTATTATTCACAACTGTAATTAAATGTGTCAATCTGGAACAGTGTCAATTTATTCTTGCTCCTATGAATGGGTATTGACTACAAGAATGTTTGTCTTCATCACAATCTGAATGATTTAATACACATTTGGGAACTGAGAGTAGTTGAGTTTGATATATCAAGTGCCCGGAGACAATTTCTTAACTGAGTGGTGCCTGGTATGCAGGATGAATTTTGGGTTAGATCACCAGCCTCCACTGCCAAGTAAGGATTCTGCTCTTGCAATATAACACGGAGGCACACATTCGATACTGCCTCAATTCTTAGATGCAGAAATATAGACAGGTATTGGTTGACCTGGGCTCACTTTGAGTCATAGATGAAACCCTGGAACGATATAAATGCGTCCTACTCAACCTCTGATATACTCTCTCTTTCCCTAACTCTAAACATTTTTAATCATATTCAGACTCAGCATGGTAACTAAACAAATAGTTAACGTTCTTAATTGGTTGTATACCCCATTCATGGTCAAATAAACTTCAAACTACAGTTTGACACTTTCCTTGACAAAGGAAACATTTTAAGTTAATAATATCAAGTCATGTACAATCACGGTGACTTGCTGAAGAAGACGGCCAGTGGTTTGCCTGGTCTTATGTCATAATATTGTACACCAATTTCCCCATTAATTATTTAATTTTTCTTTCTCCCAAAATATCAGAAAGCCTGTCTGGCTTTTCTACAACATGTTACTATATTTCCTAACAACTCTGTGAAACAACACAAAGTTTGATGTTGACTTCCCTCTAGATAAACTTCTGCCCACATAATTTTCATACATATTCAATAATACATACATAATAATAATATAATGGTGATATAAATGTTTTCTTTCTTACCGCATCAGAGAAATATTAACACTAATAAAATTGATTTGCGATAAATATGGTCAAATCCAGATCGCTTGCTGGTGCAGATCAGCAAAGTCAAGATAGTACTATTATCTTGCTTGTCGAACAACTTTAGTGTAGAAAATTTCTTTTACAAGTGGCCCCGAACACTAACTACAAATTAGTTTTATCCCTCCGTTAGTATATGGGTCTCCAGCCAATCAGGGACTGTTTGGTTTTTAGCGTCTTTTTATTCAAAACTGAACTCAATTTTCAAATCTTGGACTAACTTCCCCTCTATCCCCACTACAGGACAAACTGAGAAAGATTCAAGTCTGTTCGTCCATCTGTCTTCGTCAATATCTCAGTTAGTTATTTAGTGTTTCAAATTCTGCTAAATAATTAGTGATCATGTTGCTGTCTGTCACACAGTGGTTTTATTCTTTTATTTATTATATTCAATATTATCGTTTTTATTCTTCATTTCATCATAATTTACTTTTTCCTTCTCCACTTATTCAAATAACATATTTTATTATTTTTGGGTTCTTCTACGGCAAGATAATATATCACACTAAGTAATATGTTATTTGCGTTAATTGTAAGTCTCAAGGACGAAACTAGGAAAACGTGTAAGATTTGACAGCGGGATCATTGTCTAAGCATTACTACTGCATACAATTCAGCGCTCCACTGGCGTTGAGGAAGACGATAGGCATGCACACACGGGCGGGTTTATTTATTATCATAGGGGTAAAATCTTACTGAATTTAGCGATTGTTTTATAGATTTCGCTACAGTATGGATGACTCTACGATGTGTGATTCGTGTACATTTGATGCCAGTACGATGTGTGAAGTGTATACGGATGACTGTACGCTTTGTGAAGTGTGTATGGATGACTCTACGATGTGTGATTCGTGTACAATTGATGCCAGTACGCTGTGTGAGGTGTGTACGAATGACTGTACTCTGTGTGAAGTGTGTATGGATGACTGTACGCTGTGTGAAGTGTGTACGGATGACTGTACGATGTGTGATGCGTGTACAACTGATGCCAGTACGCTGTATGAAGTGTGTAAGGATGACTTTACGCTGTGTGATGCGTTTACAACTGATGCCAGTACGCTGTGTGAAATGTGTCTGGATTATTGTACGCTGTGTGATGTGTGTACAACTGATGCCAGTACGCTGTGTGAAGTATGTACAACTGATGCCAGTGCGCTATATGAAGTGTGTGCGGATGACTGTACGATGTGTGATGCGTGTACAACTGATGCCAGTACGCTGTGTGATGTATGTACAACTGATGCCAGTACGCTGTGTGAAGTGTGTATGGATGGCTGTACACTGTATGATGTGTGTACAACTGATACCAGTACGCTGTGTAAAGTGTGTATGGATGACTGTGCGCTATGTGAAGCGTGTACAGCTGATGCCAGTACGCTGTGTTTGAAGTGTGTATTGATGACTTTACGCTGTGTGAAGTATGTACAGATGATGCCAGTACGCTGTGGGAAGTGTGTATGGATGACTGTACGATGTGTGATACGTTTACAACTGATGCTAGTACGCTGTTTGAAGTGTGTATGGATGACTGTACGATGTGTGATGCATGTACAACTGATGCCAGTACGCTGTGTGAAATGTGTACAGATGGTGCCAGTACGCTGTGTGAAGTGTGTATGGATGACTGTACGCTGTGTGAAGTGTGTACGGATGACGAATGTACGCTGCATGAAGTGTGTACATATGTCAGAATGCTGTGTGATGCGTTTACAGATGTCAGTTCGTTGTGTGATGGCGAGTACGGATGGCTGTACGCTGTTTGAAGTTTGTATGAGTGTCTGTATGGCTGTTTGACGTTTGTACGAGTGTCTGTATGGCTGTCTGAAAGTTTTATGGACATATGTCTGACCGGCCTCTTGTAGTTCCCAGGGTTCTTTGAGTAGACACAACCAGAATATGAATA
Source organism: Oreohelix idahoensis (assembly GCA_024509875.1). Lineage (NCBI taxonomy): Eukaryota > Metazoa > Mollusca > Gastropoda > Stylommatophora > Oreohelicidae > Oreohelix > Oreohelix idahoensis. The sequence goes on from JAMPIV010019712.1 coordinate 277,414, forward strand.
CTACTCACTCAGGCATGTCGTATGAGGCCACTAAAATAAAGTTGTATATGGGACTGGTTAGGATGAAGATGATGATGATGGTGAATACTTTGTGAATGTCATGTTTATACAATAATGGGTGACTAATGTTTGACGTTTTCAGATGTGTCTGCACAGCTGTGTCACGTTTGTATATACCTGTCTATTGTATAAATTACTGTTTATGGCTGTGTGAAGTTTATATTCATGTCTAACGTGTAGCCTAACTTGTATATTCTTGTAAGTGTGGCCACGTGAAGTTTGTATGCATGGTCTAACGTGTAACGTTTATGGTCGTTTAAGTATGGCTAAGTGAAGTTTGTATGCACGTCTAACGTGTAACTTTTGAAGTCGCGTAAGTATGGCTGTGTGAATTTTGTATGCATGTCTAACGTGTAGCTTTTATAGTCGCTTAAGTATAGCTGTGTGAAGTTTGTATGCATGTCTAACTGATAACGTTTATAGTCGTGTAAGAAAGGCTAAGGTACTCACTTATCTTAGACCTAAGAGTCTTTTATATTTGGACATGCGCCCTAATATAACCGACTAGGTTGAACGGGACGCCCCTCGCCAAAACGTTATTAGAAAAAACAAAAAGGCTAAGTAAAGTTTGTATGCATGTCTAACTGGTAACTGGGAGCCGCGCTGGTGTAATGGTTACAACGTTGCGCTAGCGACCGGGTTTTCAAGGTTCAAGCCCGGGCGCTGTCGCTTGTAGGAGTGTCATCGACCGGGATTTAACTGAATAGCCTGAACGGCTCTTGCAGATAAACCCTTTGTGGATGGGAAGGAGCGAAGCTCCTGACCGGGTTGGAAGGAAAGTCCACTGACTCCCCAGCCTCGCAATGACGTGTCATTGGGCCAAAAGGGCTGGAAAGCTAGAGTGCCGCTGGTTAGAGAGAAAAAAAAAAACTGGTAACTATTACAGTCGTGTAAGTGTGATTGTGTGAAGTTTGTATGCATGTCTAACTGGTAACTTTTATAGTCGTATAAGTATGACTGTATGAAGTTTGTATGCATGTCTAACTGGTAACGTTTATAGTCATGTAAGTATGGCTGTATGAAGTTTGTACGCATGTCTAACTGGTAACTTTTATAGTCGTATAAGTATGACTGTATGAAGTTTGTATGCATGTCTAACTGGTAACGTTTATAGTCGTGTAAGTATGGCTGTGTGAAGTTTGTATGCATGTCTAACTGGTAACTTTTATAGTCGTGTAAGTATGGCCGTGTGAAGTTTGTATGCATGTCTAACTGGTAACGTTTATAGTCGTGTAAGTGTGGCTTTGTGAAGTTTGTATGCATGTCTAACTGGTAACGTTTATAGTCGTGTAAGTGTGGCTGTGTGAAGTTTGTATGCATGTCTGATGTCGTGAAATATTCTAATCCACATATATAAATTACCAGGTAAATATAAAGCCTAACAAATAAATTCTAATAAAGAAAAGAGCAATGGTAAAATAACGGTGCTGTCACAATAACTGTACTCGAAATCCCCCTTGTTTTATGCTTCGTCTGCAAATTGTAACGCTTTCACGTTGATAGTAAAAGCCTACTATATTATTACCCGCTTTCTTCAATGAAACGTGTGCTGTATTTCTTGCAAAAACATTGAGATACCAAGCTGAACAATGACCTAATTTTAATATTTCATTCATTCCATTTTATACACGGCGTAACTAAAGACAGATGGACTAAAGGATAGAGAGAAGGGAGAGGCATAAAGCCGAACACGTGCAACACAAAACACGCGTCGCGCGATACACAATTACTACTATCACGCGTGTAAGGCCACATGCACTAACTTTTTCGGACGGACAGTGATAAAAACACTAACCTTCCCAGAGTTAGGTTTTTAAATCCTGAAAAACTCTTATTAGAAAGATGACAATAGATGGGTTTACGTTTGAAAACATTACAGTACCCAGACAGCACATCTTCGAAACAGGAGGTAGAAGGAATTGCATATTTTGAACGCAGCATTTTAGCTCTATTAAATATATATATTTGGGTTCCTTAGGGTTTGCTGACAAAGAATATGTACAACGTTATGCAAATAGTCTAGGAATTAACAAGTTATAGCCAAAATAAAATGATGGTGCTGTCAGACAACACACAAAATCAGAATCGCTCAGTGGTAGATTTTTTTACACCACCATTGTACGGGAAATGGGCCACAAGTTACATTTGAACTGATTGGCTGGAATGATATGTAAGGCTAAACACGATTAGTCGGACTATAAATGCTATCCTTGGTTGTTAGGGGAGACGTAGGAAGTTAAAATTTTTTCAAACACTTGTCGAAACGTGGCTCCATTGGCCAGACTCGCTGATATACTCACTTAGGAGCGTTAGTTCGAGACCACTAGTTCAAATAAGCTTGATAAAGCAACAGTGCGTTGAAGCCAGCTCATATTTTTGCTAAATAAAAGCCTGGAACATAAGCAGATGGGAATTTGTGCCAGTATTTGTGCCAGAATTCATTGCTAATCAACGTATCTGTGTTTGTTTCCATGAATTGTGGTAAGCTTGAAACATTCAGTATCTTTTAATGAAAATTGAATGTGAATTGTTAATTTATGCCTGTATATATGTGTAGTTCAGTAGCAAACATGATGTAAAGCCTATAATGCTCCAGCCTGAACAGAAGGTGTCGGAGGAAAGTAAAACTGCATGGAATGGCCAAACAGTACACTGACACCTAGATTATTGATTAGACAGAAATAATGCTGGAAGTGCAGAGGCGTAGTAACCATTAAGGAGGTTAATACTGGTATAAAGTATTTCAGATGAAGCTGACAGTTGGCCTAACGCTCTGAACTCAATGTTTGTGATGTATTGTGCTCAGTGTAAAAAGAGAGTATAAATTAGTTATGAAGTAGAAGGTACATCCTTCTTGTTTTCAGGGACCGTGGTCTTGATGGTATTGAGCAGCACCTGGTCAGAGCTTTGCTGAATCCAGAGTCGGACAGCATACTCCTTGGTCCATTTAGCTATCAGTGAGGTGTCTCCAGAGCCCAGGGGAGAAATCGAGCAGAGGAGTCTTTTCCTGCCGCCATCACGCAAGATAAGCTGATCTGGCCAGCTGAGCTCAACATTATGTACCCCCATCTTAAAATAACATTGTAACATAAACTTAAGAGGGGAAGTAAATTGTTTTAATATCAGGAACTGAGAACATCTCCAATACTAGTTCCAATAAAGACAAACTATTGAAGTCATGATGACAAATACCAACAGAGCTTGAACAAAACAAAACCAGTATTACCTCATATTACTACTACACAACTGACACACATAGGATACTTTTAATAATATATGTCACTACAATATTCATATTGATAAATTCTGTACTTATAACTTGTAATTAAAATTGATTGTGATTCCTGGTTCCCTTTGTATTTGAATCAGGACACATATTCATTCATGACAGCAATGAATACATATTGTTATTTGAAAAGTTATCAGTGACTCCTTTAAGATATCCTTGTAGAGTGTTTTATGTATGTGAGTGTCACAGTGTTGTCAAGTGTGGTGGAATAAATTAAATTGTTTATCTGTCTGTTGTTGTTATGACTTACACTTCATCATACACATACCCTAGACATATAACGTAGTCATCACACTATTCCAGAATAATTCTGACTGAGGTATACATATGTGGCAGCAAGTAAGGTTATATATAATACACTACTCTTATTAGATATATATATACCTTCACAGCTGATCTCAGTCAGTACCCTAAGTCCCCTATAAATATTTATAACATCCCACTTCACCACATATATTGGGGTCTCGCTCTTGGGATTTTGAATCTTTCCCTATTAAAATATTGGGGGTAATTCACTTCAGGGAATATAAGAATTAAAAGGTATCCTTGGGTGGAATTAAATAAGGTTGAGCTCACGGTGCCTGTGTTGTCCATTAGATATATATTTAGAGACTGAATTGTTGGTTAGACATTGTATAAATTTACCTGATAGACAATGGCGGACCTGGCCAAATTTCGATCTGCTGCGGTTCAGACTGCAAAAGAGTTAGGATTAGATGGGCAAGTTATGGTTGCCTATGTCACTACGGAATGTGACAAATTTATTGAACGCGAAGAAAGAAGGTTTGAAGCCGAAAGAAAGTTAGAGGCTGAAAAAGAAATTAAGAGGTTGCAGATTGAGGCTGAGGCTAAGAAATTGGAAGCAGAAAGAGAAGACAAAAGATTGGCTGCAGAAAGGGAAGCAGAAGAAAGAAGATTGACTGCAGAAAGGGAAGCAGAAGAAAGAAGATTGGCTGCAGAAAGGGAAGAGAAGAAATTAGCTGCAGAAAGGGAAGCAGAAGAAAGAAGATTGACTGCAGAAAGGGAAGAGAAGAAATTAGCTGCAGAAAGGGAAGCAGAAGATAAAAGATTACAAAGGGAACATGAGTTACGACTAAGGGAGTTTGAGTTCAAGGCCATGCTCCTGAAAATGGTGCCAGTCCCTTTGCCTCTGATGCCACTGCTAGCCAAGGAGCCTCAACCTCAGCTATGAATTTTCATTTAGATCATTTTGTTGAGAAAGACGATGATATAGAGAGCTATCTAAATAGGTATGAACTATTAGCTGCCACGTATGGGTTAGAGAGAGAAAGGTGGAGCTTAAAGTTATCTCAGGGACTTCGTGGGGCAGCTTATGAAGTTTTTGCAAAAATGAGCAGAGGTGATCAGGAAAATTATGACATGCTAAAGCAGGCTCTTTTGTTAAGGTATGAAAAGAATGCAGAATTTTATAGGAAAAAAATTTAGGAATGCTAAACTACTGTCAGGTGAAACCTATCACCAGTTTTCTGCACGAATAGAGACATACTTGGAGAAATGGACTTCTCTGGGGAAAACCCAAGATCTTAAGGAAATGGTCCTTATAGAGCAATTAAGAGAGTCCATGGCTCCAGACCTGAGAAAGTTTCTCATGGAACAAGGTGCAGAGAGGCTGGGTGAGTTGCTAAATGTTGCTGAAAGGTATCAAGCAGCTCAAGCAGAGGTAACAGGTAATAAAAAGAAACAAGTGGATAACTTTAGGGCACCACAGAACTTTAATCAATTTGATCCTAGAGATCAAAACAAAAGTAAGCACCAATTTGATAGGCCACGGTATGAAAATAAAAAATAAATTCCCACAATTCGATGAAAGGAAATATGATGAAAGAAAATCTTTCAACCAAGGAAAAAGGTGGTGTAAAAATTGTCAGATGGACAATCATGACACTGACCGTTGCAGAAGGAAACCTGTGTATATGGCAACCCTTCAGGTCAGGTCGACCTCAAGACAAGAGGAGGATATTATGTTAGATACCACTCCAGAAGAGATGAGGAAGGCACAGGCTGGGGATAAAACACTCAAGCCTTGTTTCAGAAAATTGTCAACTTGTCATACAACTCCAGGCAAGGGAGATTTTTACATGAAAAACAAGTTGATGTATAGGAAGACTGGAGCTAGATCCAAAGGTCAAGGACAGCTGGTACTTCCTAAAAGATATAGGGCAGACTTAATAAGGAGCCTACATGTGAAACCAGATGGGGACCATGAGAAGATAGGTACCATCATTCAAAAGGTGGCTCACAATTATTATTGGCCCAAAGCAAGATGGGACATTGAGAATTTTGTAGAAAGGTGTAGCATAGCACATGAGGGAACACCCACAAGTGGGAACATTGATCAGGACCTGGACACGCCACGGGGCAAAATTAGGCCTGATAATAAAAAGAAAAATAGATTGGATAAAGTGGACCAAATGGAATGGGAAGCCCCTTTTCACGGACAAGCTTCACTTAACTGTTTTACAATGGCCACTATGCGGAGAGTGCAAAAAGATGTCTTACCCCAGGATAAGCCGAAAATCCCTCAATCGGACTTAAACAAACTGGAGGAAGAGGATGTAGAGAGGAAATCTCTCATCAAGAATTTTAAGTGGGGAGAAAGCCCCAGGAAAAGAATTGGTAGCGGTCGTTTTGTGAATGATAATTCTGGGAGGAAAAATCATCACTATAAAGCTTCGAGTGGAAGAGACCATACCGGAGCATGGACAAATAGGTCCACAAAATTAAAGGTCCATATGTAGCTTTGTTAAGAACGTGGACTGATGAAAAGGCAGAGGAAAACATTACATCTTCATACCAATATGTGAATGAGCTGACCACTCGTTTAAAAACTGGCTGGAAACTTGCCAATGAAAAGTTGAAACAAGCCAGGAAGAAACATGCTGCCTATTATAACAGGAAGGCGAAAGACAGAAATTTGGCTGTGGGAGAGAAAGTACTGCTTCTTTTGCCCGGGAGTCAGAATAAGTTACAAATTGGATGGCAGGGTCCATATACAGTTTTAGAGAAGGTGTCTAGAACAAATTATAAGATAGATAAGAAGGGGAAAGAAAAAAATCTATCATGTGAATCTCCTGAAGAAATATTTGGAAAGAGAACATCAGGAAGAGACACACTTGTTGACCTTGTCCATCGCCATGGAGATGAAAAAGGAACCACTTTCATCATTTGAATATCCATTACACCCCTGTGAGACAGCAGCCCAGGTGAAAATCAGTACACATTTAACGAAAACTCAGAAAGAGATAGTGCAACAGGTTCTAAATAATCATGCAGAGGTGTTAACAGACCGACCAGGGCATACAAACCTATTGGAATATGATATGAAACTGATAGACCCCACACCTGTATGTATGAAACCATATTCGATTCCGTTTGCTAAGGAGAAAGCTTTGAAGGAAGAGATAGACTATCTGTTGAAGGAAGGAATTATTTCGCACAGTGAATCCTCATATAGTTCCGGTATGGTACTCTTAAGGAAGCCCTCTGGAGAACATAGACTCTGTATAGATTACAGGAGACTGAATGCTATTACAGAAGGACAGGTGGATCCATTGCCGGATACAAATCAGCTGTTTGCCAGACTAAATAAAGCTAAATATTTCTCAAGGGTGGATCTGAGTAAAGGATACTATCAGATTCCAGTAAAGCCTGAGGTTAGACCATGCCTATCTTTTAGTACCTCAGAAGGACACTATGAGTTTAATAGATTGCCATTTGGATTGAAGAATGCGCCTAGTGTCTTCTCTAGAATGATGAGAAAATTGTTGGATGTAAACATTTCGGAGGAACGTAATGAATCCCTGAGTTGCCTCTTTGATTGAGGATATTCCGAATGTTTCATACAGGATAATAAGAAGATTATGGGATCCACTACGAAAACTCTGCTATCACCAGGTATATGTTATCTCCTCATAACGTACATTTTGAGGGAAATATAATATTCTCTGGACATGTCATTGCGCAGACTCAGAGAAGAGAAATGGTGAATACGGGTTGCGAAGCAGCATTAAGACAAGCACTCACACTTGCGGCTGTTCAGTAACATAACCGAAATATATTATTGGTTGTAGAAGTCTGAGGCAGATTTCAAGAGTAGTGCCTACTCTGAATGGACCCAACTACATAAAACCATGATAGCACCACAGCAGAGTAAAGTCAAGTTGACTTACATTTATCTATGTGTATATAGAATAAAGGACTGACATATAATGTCTGTTTTAAGAGGGGAGGTGTCGTGAAATATTCTAATCCACATATATAAATTATCAGGTAAATATAAAGCCTAACAAATAAATTCTAATAAAGAAAAGAGCAATGGTAAAATAACGGTGCTGTCACAATAACTGTACTCGAAATCCCCCTTGTTTTATGCTTCGTCTGCAAATTGTAACGCTTTCACGTTGATAGTAAAAGCCTACTATATTATTACCCGCTTTCTTCAATGAAACGTGTGCTGTATTTCTTGCAAAAACATTGAGATACCAAGCTGAACAATGACCTAATTTTAATATTTCATTCATTCCATTTTATACACGGCGTAACTAAAGACAGATGGACTAAAGGATAAAGAGAAGGGAGAGGCATAAAGCCGAACACGTGCAACACAAAACACGCGTCGCGCGATACACAATTACTACTATCACGCGTGTAAGGCCACATGCACTAACTTTTTCGGACGGACAGTGATAAAAACACTAACCTTCCCAGAGTTAGGTTTTTAAATCCTGAAAAACTCTTATTAGAAAGATGACAATAGATGGGTTTACGTTTGAAAACATTACAGTACCCAGACAGCACATCTTCGAAACAGGAGGTAGAAGGAATTGCATATTTTGAACGCAGCATTTTAGCTCTATTAAATATATATATTTGGGTTCCTTAGGGTTTGCTGACAAAGAATATCTACAACGTTATGCAAATAGTCTAGGAATTAACAAGTTATAGCCAAAATAAAATGATGGTGCTGTCAGACAACACCCAAAATCAGAATCGCTCAGTGGTAGATTTTTTTACACCACCATTGTACGGGAAATGGGCCACAAGTTACATTTGAACTGATTGGCTGGAATGATATGTAAGGCTAAACACGATTAGTCGGACTATAAATGCTATCCTTGGTTGTTAGGGGAGACGTAGGAAGTTAAAAATTTTTCAAACACTTGTCGAAACGTGGCTCCATTGGCCAGACTCGCTGATATACTCACTTAGGAGCGTTAGTTCGAGACCACTAGTAAAATAAGCTTGATAAAGCAACAGTGCGTTGAAGCCAGCTCATATTTTTGCTAAATAAAAGCCTGGAACATAAGCAGATGGGAATTTGTGCCAGTATTTGTGCCAGAATTCATTGTTAATCAACGTATCTGTGTTTGTTTCCATGAATTGTGGTAAGCTTGAAACATTCAGTATCTTTTAATGAAAATTGAATGTGAATTGTTAATTTATGCCTGTATATATGTGTAGTTAAGTAGCAAACATGATGTAAAGCCTATAATGCTCCAGCCTGAACAGAAGGTGTCGGAGGAAAGTAAAACTGCATGGAATGGCCAAACAGTACACTGACCCCTAGATTATTGATTAGACAGAAATAATGCTGGAATTGCAGAGGCGTAGTAACCATTAGGGAGGGAAATACTGGTATAAAGTATTTCAGATGAAGCTGACAGTTGGCCTAACGCTCTGAACTCAATGTTTGTGATGTATTGTGCTCAGTGTAAAAAGAGAGTATAAATTAGTTATGAAGTAGAAGGTACATCCTTCTTGTTTTCAGGGACCGTGGTCTTGATGGTATTGAGCAGCACCTGGTCAGAGCTTTGCTGAATCCAGAGTCGGACAGCATACTCCTTGGTCCATTTAGCTATCAGTGAGGTGTCTCCAGAGCCCAGGGGAGAAATCGAGCAGAGGAGTCTTTTCCTGCCGCCATCACGCAAGATAAGCTGATCTGGCCAGCTGAGCTCAACATTATGTACCCCCATCTTAAAATAACATTGTAACATAAACTTAAGAGGGGAAGTAAATTGTTTTAATATCAGGAACTGAGAACATCTCCAATACTAGTTCCAATAAAGACAAACTATTGAAGTCATGATGACAAATACCAACAGAGCTTGAACAAAACAAAACCAGTATTACCTCACATTACTACTACACAACTGACACACATAGGATACTTTTAATAATATATGTCACTACAATATTCATATTGAGGCTGTGTGAAGTTTGTATGACGACTAACTGGTAACTGTTATAGTGATGTACGAATAGTTGTGTAAAGTTTGTATGCATGTCTAACTGGTAAATTTTATAGTCGTGTAAGTATGGCTAAGTGAAGTTTGTATACATGTCTAACGTGTAACTTTTACAGTCGTGTAAGTATGGCTGTGTGAAGTTCGAATGGATGTCTAACTGGTAACTTTTATAATCGTGTAAGAATAGCTGTGTGAAGTTTGTATACATGTCTATCGTGTAACTTTTACAGTCGTGTCAGTATGGCTGTGTTATGTTTGTATGCATGTCTAACTGGTAACTTTTATAGTCGTGTAAGTATGGCTACATGACGTGTGTATGCAATGTCTAACGTGTAACTTTTACAGTCGTGTAAGTATGGCTGTGTGAAGTTTGTATGAACGTTTAACTGGTAACTTTTTAAATCGTGTACGAATCGCTGTGTGAAGTTTGTATGCATGTCTAACGTGTAACTTGTACAGTCGTGTAAGTAAGGCTGTGTGAAGTTTGTATGTATGTCTAACTGGTAACATACATAGTCTTGTAAGTATGGCTAAGTGAAGTTTATATGCATGTCTATCGTGTAACATTTACATTAAGTATGGCCATGTGAAGTTTCTATGCTTGTCTAACTGGTTACACACATAGTCATTTAAGTATGGCTAAGTGAAGTTTATATGTATGTCTATCGTGTAACTTTTACAGTAGTGTAAATATGGCTGTATGAAGTTTGTATGGCAGTCTATCATATGTCTCTTAAAGACTTGTATGTATGACCTCGCGATGTTGGTATGCTTGTCTATTGTGTGATGTTTATAGAATTATTATGCGTGGCTGTGTGAAGTATGACTGCGTCTCTAACTCGTGACGTTTATATTCGTGTATGTTTGGCTACGTGAAGTTTGTACATAACGTTCAAAGACTTTTGTACGCATATGTAAAGTTTGTATGCTTGTTCATTGTGTGACTTTTGCAGACTTGTATACCTGGCATCCTTAGTATCCTGCATTAGAGAGACATTCCCTTCCAAAATACATATACATACATCGCAACTGCGTTTTACCAGAATAGTTTGGCTGCTCACCTGTAGGCGCGTGCGTTTTTCTTTCAGGCAACGACCTCTTCCGTGAGTACTCTAGAACAGAGGCCTTGTTTTATCGAGCACACGTGCTAGCGATACCCGTGAGAAGTAGCTCTCTGTTCGAGCCCTCAACCTTTCCATTATCTGGATTGGTAGATCAGGTGTTATCTTGGTCTCGTGACCGTTTGTCTGGGCTAAAGGGAGGATTGTAACGAAGGCTGGGAACAGCGTTGCCACTCCTTGGTGGATTTACCTAGATCTTTGTTTTTTTTTGTTTGTTTTTTTGTCCTGTCTATGTGCCATTTTCCTTCATTAGTTGAAGAACGCCACCTAGATGTCGCACAAAATCGGTCAAAATCGTCCAAAGGTCGCCCAAAGTAGCCCAAGTCGTCGATATCTACGGGGGTTTTTTTTTTCAAAATTCAGAATGACAACGCTGGCTGAGAGGACTGACTCCTTGAGACATGAGATAGCGAGTGGGATGGAGTACAGAGAGGGACATTTAATGAGGGATGATAGGGAGCATCTGGGGGTGAGTGTGCGAGATATGTTTTTGTCTGAGTATATATTGTCTCTGCCAGCGGTGTGATAGTTTATATCTTGTATACTATTGTGTATTACCTGAGAGTAAGAGAAATATATATATATATATATATATATATATATATATATATACATATATATATAATTATGTAATTTTCCTGAGTATAATCCTCTTGTGTGTTCGGTAGTGTGTTATATGTGTTAAGAAAAAAAATTATAGGACGAGTGTGCTGCCGGCTTGAACGCAAGCATGTGTTGACTTTTAGAGACGAAAGCCACCATTGGGAATGTGTAGGATAATTGAGAATTATGGCAGAATCTACGACTGTAAGTTTAATAATGCATTTGAAGGAGTATTTCATAAAGGAACGTCACACTGTTCAGGAACATAAGAAAGGATGTCATGAATTGTTAACATGTATTAATCAAGGTGTCACTTAATAGTTTGTACTAAACCAAATCATTGTAAAAAAGCGTATTATGGACAAATGGATCGAACTTATGATTTATAAGGAAAATGTAATCACATCGAACTGGCTGTAAGTAGTACTGAAGTAAAGAGTCCCGTGCAACTGTTAGCACATTGTCTGAGATTGTTTGTAACGTTCATTGTGTGTGTGTGTGTGGATAAAATAGTGCTGGACCATACAAGAATTGCGATTAGTTGTATTTCCCAGGTTTTTATCCTGAAATGACTATTAGTCTTCGAAACATTCAATTCTGAGGAACTCTGTTGGTGCGAAACGTTCTCAAGATCGTATTCCACGTCTTACCGCAGTTCCCCTCCACTTCCTCAAGATACTTAGAGCGAGTCACCATGTTGTTTCCCAGCCTGGAGATCCAGATACTGTGTGATTCTGGCTATAATGGATGCTTCGCCTTATAAAAGATAGGTGGAAACATAACTCCACTGGTCAGCATATCCAGACTCAGTTTGTTAAGAAATAAAACACACAGCAAACAAACAATTGAGTGATAACTCATGAAGGATTTAATAAACTTATACCAACTTTACAGTCCATTGAAAATAACAAATATATATATATATATATATATATATATATATATATATATATATATATATATATATATATATATATATATATATATATATATATATATATATATATATATATATATATATATATATGGCTAAAATAAGTGACATTTGAAATATAACTATCATATTTAACTATTGCGGAAATGAAAATTCCATACTTATTTATTTCTATTATGTAAAAAGCATTTGAATTTTATTATCATTTTCCTAACCGAAAAGATAAACGGTATAGGATCAATAAATTGTAAATATTTACACTCAGTCTTACTTAATTATTCAATTTCAGTTAGGTTCTGTTTGTATGTATATTACATATCTATTAAATTAATTTATCCCTTAGCAGAGTCAAAATAACTATATAACCATTATAGGGTGGGATCTGGAGAGGTAGCACTTAGACCTTCAGTAACATTCACTATCATCATACTTGAAGGTTTATACAGCTTGACCCTACCGTGATTGTCTTCTTCTTCTTCCGTCCTTAGCCAGAGACCGACCAAGCAGTCTGTGGCCATTACGCCTTGCGGCGTCTTAGGGCAACAAGAAATTATCCGTTGTTCCGTTACGCCTAAAGGCATTTATTAGTACTACAGAATGTTAATTGTTGTTTCCGTAATCAATGTGACAAGCAAGCGGTTGATCAATCCGCTGTGCCCGAACTTGCCCTCGTGTGTACTCTGCTTCTGCCGCTATAAAACCGCTTCGCTACCGAGACGTCAGTCCAGCCAAAATTTTCTCGCGACCGAAGGTCCGCGAAAAAGAGCAATCTGGTACAGGCACAGCACCCATTCGCTGCCTCCGCTGCGCTGGGAGACCCGGCAACCGGGACCACACACAGCCTTGAGAGGACAAAGATCGCCTGAGGCATACCTTGATTGTCGATACCCCCTTACTCTTTTCAGAGAAGGGAGTATTTCTTATAAGACCAGTCTCTTATCTGGCGCTATACTGGTATCCTTTGACACATCTTTTTGTCTGGGATATCCTATATTCTAATAACATCTGAACCTCTCGCGACATACATCACAGAGAGTCTGAACTTGTCTTTGGATGATGCAGGTCGACCAGGCCCAGAATCGTGATGCGTTCAAAGCAGCTGTAATGGAGACAACGTTCTGGAGAGAATACGTCACATGATGATAGTATCTGTGTATTGTTCATGTGTCTGTATAAAGTTTCGGTGTATTATTTGAGTTGTATTGTGTCTGATATGCATACATTATATATATATATATATATATATATATATATATATATATATATATATATATATATATATATATATATATATATATATATATATATATATATATAAAACTTTCTTGTGTACCTGGTCAACTACCAGCCAATCAAATGATCTTGTAGCGGTAGATTCTGTGGCAATTACTTGTTTATGATGAAGTTGCCAGCCCCATCTCATATTAGTAGCCTTGTACCCCCCTCATAGTCCAGCACATGATCTATTCTTTATTTCTCCTCACGTAGTCGACCCCCCTCCCCCCCTTATAGTCCAGCACAAGATCTATTCTTTATTTCTCCTCACTTAGTCGACACCCCCCCCCGTCCCCACCTCCCCCCCAGTTTCGGCCCTTTTGTCTTCTTGACGCTCTGGGGGGAGGGGGGGGGGGGAGTGTGGCCCACTTGAGTTGTTACTGCCATGTGCCATCTACCTTTTTTCTCTGTGTCACCTACACTGGGAATTGAGCCCACGTCACCTTGTTTTCACTTACTAAACTGGCTTTCCACTCTTTGTTTTATTCATTCTGCCAGCTTGTGGGGTTTGTGAAAGTAAAAATTGTGTTTATACAATAATACAAAAGATAAGGGTTTTTTTCCCTTTAAAATAAATTCGCTCGTTTGTCCGCCGTTGCATTTAAAAGGTTTCAGCCCACGTCATCGGCCCAGATTTTTATTTGCCTGGCCAATATTCTGTATTTAGAAAACCTTGAAGGTGTTCGTGAGTCAAGACTGATGCCTTCAGATTTGGCGTCAGCTGACCCAGGCGCTTGCCAAAAGTCTACCTTCTCAAATGGCGTGCAACATATCATTGTTTGATGTAAATTATTTCTCAGCTTCTGGTCTTGAGTTCTGTAATTGCTCTGTCTATTTAGTCTCGTAAAATAAGATGGAACGTTATGTCATGTGTGCTGGGTAGAAGAAATCTTTCTTCTTTTTTTTTAAGATGTCATTTTCGGTATAAATACAGTATGATACAGTTTGGTTAGCTGAAAGTGAATAGGAACTACTAGAGCTAGTGAAGCAAGCAAACAGCATAAGTCGTGAACATTTTTTGGACATTAACACTGACAAAACTAAAACTATGATAATTAGCAAAACAGATAATAAGCCAACATTAAAGATAAGAATCAATGGGAAAATCTTGGAAGACGTCAACAGTTTTTCATATCTTGGTGTGACGAAATGTCTGTCCCTGTCCTCTTGTGTGATCTCTCACACCTCCAGCCCTACGGCAGTATCATTTCTTCTTCATTTTTCTCTCCGATCGCTTTTATTTGGCATTTCATTTTTCCCTTTCATACATGTTACTCTTTATGCTGGACATAGCATGGGGAAAGTCTTTAACATTCCACTCCCCTATGGCAGTATTTGCTACGGGAGTAATTCTTATCTTATTGTGTCGAACTCGCGCTTCACGAAGACGTGTTAAGTTACGCCAGGTTATTAGACGGTCAGCAACAATATTGTATCGCATAATCTGTCTAACCATCTTTTCAAGCGACGGTGCTTATTTTATCCAAGCTTGTGTTGGGCAGGAGTGCTGAATAGAACCAGATTTGTTTGTCTGGCGAAACACAGGTGACTAGCGACTATCCTTGAGTCATTACGCAAGAAAAATACGGTCACAATATTATGATGGACAGAGGTGTGTTTCGAAGTTTGTACACAAGAGCATGTGTGGTAAAGTGGGATATTATAAATATTTATAGGGGACTTAGTGTACTGACTGAGATCAGCTGTGAAGGTATCTGTATCTAATAAGGGTAGTGTATTACAGATGACCTTACTTGCTACCACATATTTATACCTCAGTCAGAATTATTCTGGAATATTGTGATGACTACGTTGAATGTCTAGGGTTTTGTAAATGATGAAGTGTAAGTCACAACAACAGACAGATAAACAATTTAATTTAATCCACTACTCTTGACAACACTGTGACACTCACATAGATATAACACTCTATGAGAATATCTTAAGGAGTCACTGATAACTTTTCAAATATCAATATGTATTAAGTACTTTTCATTAATATATATGTGTCCTGATTCAAATACAAAGTGAACCAGGAATCACAATCAATTTTAATTACAAGTTATATGTACAGAAGTTATCAATATGAATCTTGTAGTGACATATTTTATTAATATTATCTTATGTGTGTCAGTTGTGTAGTGGTACTATGAGGTAATACTGGATTTATTTTTCAAGCTATGTTGGTATTTGTCATCATGACTTCAAGTGTTTGTTTCTGTTGGAACAGTATTGGAGATGTTCTCAGTTACCTTGCATTAAAACAATTAATTTCCCCTCTTATTTTTATACAATGTTCATTTTAAGATGGGGTTACTTAATTGTTGAGCTTCCGCTGGCCACATAGTCTTATAATTTCGTGATGTCGGCAGGAAAAGACTACCTCTGCTCGATTGCTCCCCTGTGTTCTGGAGACATACCTCAACAGTTTGCTATATGGACCAAGGAGCATGCCTGTCCGCCTCTGGATTCACAGCAAAGCTCTGACCAGGTGCCTGCTTCAACTAACTTTTGGACCACAGTCCCCACAATTCATGGAAATAAATACAGATATTAACGTTGATCATGGCACTCGAATATATCACACAATTTCGATCCTGTGCCGATGTCCCAGGCTTTTAATTAGAAAAATATCACTGGGCGCTTCAACACCACTGATTTCTGTAGATAAGTTTTATTTTGCATATGTGGTGTTGACTCTGACGCCTCCTAATTGACTTTCTTGCAGGTCTAACCATTCATGCCATGTTTACACAGCTCG